>JAVJGG010000029.1:728419-767201 GCA_035590195.1 Aviceda cuculoides
AAGGTCCTTGAATGCGTCCAGAGGAGGCCAACAAAGCTGGTGCAAGGATTAGAAAGCATGTCCTGTGAGGAGCAGCTGAGGACTTTGGGCTTGTCCAGTTTGGAGAAGAGGAGGCTGAGAGGTGACCTCATTGCTCTCTGTGGCTCATTGAAGAAAGGAAGTGGAAAGGGAGGTGCTGATCTCTTCTCCCTGGGATCCAGTGACAGGATGCGTAGGAGTGGGTCAAAGCTGTGCCAGGGGAGTTTCAGACGGGACATTAGGAAGCATTTCTTTACCAAGAGGGTGGTCAAACACTAGAACAGGTTTCCTAGAGAGGTGGTCAATGCCCCAGCCCTGTCAGTGTTTAAGAGGCATTTGGACAATCCGGACAAAGCAAAGCATGCTTTAACTTTGTCAGCCCTGGAGTGGTCAGGCAGTTGGACTAGAAAATCATACATCCTTTCCACCTGAAACCTATTCTATTCACCAGGAATCAGAGCACTGAATGAGCAACTAAGATGGGTTAAAAGAACTGTGTTGGCAGAACTTCTGTGCAGCACTAAGCCAATGTAACAGTGCTTGACAATGAATAAACACTTAAAATATACATGCAATCTTGACCAAGAAGCCAGAAACTGCAGTTTTCAAGGTGGTGGAGGAGAGAGCAAAAATTTTGTCTTACAGTGCTGCTGTGTTCACTGGAAAGCAAAAGAGCATCAAGACATCACACAACAGGTAAGCTTTATTTGGACATATCTGCAGTTGTTTTCCATCACAATTTTCTTCCTATTCCTGTATATTTCTCTCTCTCAATGAATGTATGTATACATGTGCACACATAAAGCATACTCTCAAATGCACTGTTCTTTGCTGAAAAATTACAGTAATGTTCCTTTTTTCACAATCAAGATAGCAAAATGCATAAATGGCAAAACCTGCTAATGTAATAATATGTTACAAGATGTTCTTTGAAGTCTCCCACATACAAAGAATGGGCAGACCTGTGTCTTGTCTCAAGTCTGCAGGGTTATGTTGCAGGAGGGTTGGTGCTGGCTTGAGTGCAAGTCTGTCTTGTGATGACAGGACACAGCCCCCAGGTATTCCTGGTAACTGGACAATTTGAACTCTATGCCATTACCTGGGAGCAACTAGCACCCAAAACATACCTGCTGATCAAGTATCAGTGGAGCGCATGTTCCTCCTCCCTCCAAGCTGAGACTGTGTAAATGCATTTTTAGCTTTGGTGAAATAGATGCGTATCCACTACTGGGCTGTAACATAAGGACTTACTTCCTCATTCAGCAGATAAAACTCACTTCCAAATGCATTATGTATCCTCAGGAAACAATTCAATCCTGATTTGAATCTCCTGGTTGCAGCTGGGGAGCCCTTTACCTTGCATTCCCAGCGCATTTTAAAGCTGCATTGGGTGGCGAAGGGGCATTTTGTTTCAAGTTGCCTTCCTATGTTTTTCACTTACAGCTCGCTCTATTTCCTTGACTATTTGTAATTTTTCTTGACTAGCTTGTTGGCTTCACCGAGCTGACTAGAGTCTCTCAGCAAAACTGCACAAAGTTGCTGCAAGTAACCTGGAATACATTGAAAAGATACATGGTGGAATAAAACAGAAAATCCTCATTGCTCTATACTGAGTGGTCAATATAGAAACATCTCCACTTTCTCTGAACTCTTAATAGCAAATTAAAATGATGAGGTAGGTTTTTATACAATTTGTGGAGAAAACTGGCATTCCTGTTTTGCTCCAAGCTTTCCTGGGAATATTACTGATTTATATGCTGCTTTGTTGTCTTTCCCTGTTAGCTTCTCTAGGATATACTTTGCATGTTTGGCCAGAGCAGAGTCTCTCTGGCTGTTGGCATGTCGAGTTGTCTTCAGATGTTCTGCTGCTAATGACCTGGCTATGGGAATGTACCTGTCTTGCAAGTGATGCTGCCCTAGGAACTCTGCTGGTTTTGATATTTGGACAGTCCCCAAGAAACCACCTTGCCTCATGCCTGGCTAAGGAGCCGTCAGACACATGTCTGTACAGCTTCAGCTGGTATGATGTGGTTTTCTTCCTGATGTCAAATGGGAGCACCTGAAATGATTTGCTTAAGAATCTTGCAGTCCTCGTACACTGCATTACAAAGCTACCTACAAAGCAGATTTAAAAGGTAGCACTGTGATTTATGAAACAGGCAGCATACCTGCCGTAGTGCTCCCACCTACAGGATATATTTTTTTTACAGCTTTCTTATTTGAGCTTGTGGATGCTCTTGGATGTGGTAGTCAAATCATGAACTCAGTGTGAAATGTTCCTTTCAGTGCAGGTATTTCCTTGTTCTGTTGCTGATTCTCAGTGAAGATGTAAATGCTCTGTCAGCAGGTTCAGGGTATTCTGGAGCAGGGCTCTTGCTCCTTTCTTTGAAGCTGAGCTGTTCTGTGTCTAGCAAACCCTCAGTGGGCCCATCTATGCTTGGGTCTTTTCCAGCTGCTGCTTTAATGAATGTTTTATCCAAGCACTCATTGGGGCAGAGACTGGAACTCAGGTTCCCCCTTCGCTTTGCTACTCGGGGGCTACAGCACTGTGGTCTTCCCAGCCAGGGTAATATTCCATCTTGTAAGCTCCAGGAAAATAACCTCATCAGGAGAAACTGAGCCACCTACCCTGATTACAGCAATTACCAAGGAAATGGTAAATAAGGTTCAAGCCTCCCTCAACGAAGACAGGAATCTAAGACAAGTTCCTTGTCAAAGCTTTATAGCTTTAGCCACCATGTTGCTAGAGATGGTGGATGGGTAAAAGCTCTAAAAGGTGTCCTCAAAATACACCGCTGAGATTGGGCCCTGCTTTGACACAATTTAGGGAATGCTTTGTATCTGTGTACAAATACCAGTTATGCTACATTATGAGGGCTTGTACAGTCTCAGCATCAGTGGCAGCAGATCCTGGATACAAGAAGAAACTTTCTGGTAGAAGACAGTCCTGTCCCATTAGCAGAACTGGGCTTGTGAAGATTTGTGGGTTGGATGTAGAAATATACCGGAGTGGTTAGGAAAGAATTGGATGATATAACTTTTGCAACTCTAGCACTAAACTTGCACCACTGACTCCTAAAAATGTCTCACTTGGAGCAGAAAAAAAAAAAGGCTGTGTTTGCCAGCTAGGTCTCCCTATGCACTCATCTTATTTTGTTTGTTTCCATGAGTCATTTTTAGAACAGGCAACAATAATCTAACAGTACTTGAGTCACACATAGTCTCAAGCCAACTTCTTAGAGAACACAGCTTTCTTGAGGCGAGTGAAAAATATCCTAAAAGGAAAAGTGCCTCTCTGGCTTTCATACGTAACAAGAAATTATGTTTAAAAAAAAAGTGGTTGATATAATTGGGTTTTGAAAACACAGAAAAAAAGTCTTTCCTGTCTGCCCCTTCAATTTTGAGACCTAGAAAGGCACGGGACAGAAAGGGGCTGTTGATTTAGGACAAAAGAAAACTAAGCCCCTCTTGAACAAGCAGGTGCTTGCTAACTGCATGCTAATGCCTCATGCTCCAGCATAGGTCAAGACAAATGTGCAGGGAAATAAGACAGGGGTAGCTCCCTTTATCAAGCTGTGAAGTGCAAGTTCGCTGTACACCTTTAGCTACTGACTAACAGCCTTCCTGCTAGAAACTATATCCAGTCCTAGCTTCTGCTTATCAGTAACACTGTAATTCTGAAAATCAAGCATGAAGAGATCTTCCTAAACCAGGTGCTTTAAAACTCCACTCACACTTTCCTTCCTGTGTTCACAACTCCCCCAGTGCAATCCCAGCTGGACAGGGACCAACTCAGAGTTCCTCTGTAGAGAGACAGCTTTTTCTGCCTGCTTTTCTCAAAAGCAGCTCAACTTCCAGGATGTGATAGTTTGTTGTGGGAAGGCCCCATCTCATTGCCTAGAAACAGAGTTAGTAGGGAGTATCTATTCCGAAACTAAGCAACGAAGGCATAAGTCTTCATCTGGCCTCCTCACATGGGAAGGGCTTCAGCCAAACTTGTACTGTGCTGCTTACAGCACAGGGAGTTCTCCCTTCACCTAAAGGAATTGTTTGTTCTGAGGTTATAAACAGCTGTTCTGGATTTGTAAGAAGGAAAATACACTACACAAACCACTACAATAAATACAACTCTATACAGCATGAATAGACTATTAAGAAGATCAGTTTATATAAGAACCTATAGGTGACAGCTGAATAGTCCTGCTCTCAGTAAAGCACTGCTGGATTTTTTTTTTTCAGACATGAAAGAGATCAAAATGCTAAGTCGAAAGAGCCAAAACATTTTTGTTACCTCCACTGAGAAGTGGCTAGTATGAGAAATAAACCACTGTTGCCTCAAATGTATTTATCTGCTTAAGCTAAGAAAATTGCTTCATCTGTTTATATAACAGATGCTGAATATTAAAACAAGCCTCGCTCAAAAGCACTGAAGCAGCAGACTGTCACAGCAAGACTTAGTGCAGATGGTTGGTTTGTGCATTTGACAGCATGGGCTAATAAGACTATTTTCCCGTATCAACACTTTTTCCTCTGATTTGTTTTCTACAATGCAACAATGACAAAACTTCCTTTTTAATACAAATACTGTGGGAATGCCAGAAACAAACTTTGTAAAATTTTTTAACATTTTCAAAATTACCATTTTTCTAGCTAAGCACAGATGATCTAGAGTTTTATGACCTGCTTTATTCATTTCACGCATCAAGCATTCATCTCAAGAGCATCGTGCTTAACTGATCATCTTTTTTACTGTATCAATTGAAAATAACCATTCTAAATCTTTCAGTAGTAGCAACTGCACCTTACACTCATGTCTGCCCAGTGGAAAGCGTCGGCAAGGTAAGTTTCACCCTACACAGCTGCATCCATTTGAGTGGAATGAGTCACTTGTCTCTTAGCACTGTGTTTGGGCCTGAAGGGAAAAAAGAAAACTGATGCAGATAAGTATCATTTCGCTTTGCACCACCATGGTTAGCAGCTGCTTTGAACAAATTGTTTATGCAAATGCACTTGACCCAACATATTATTAAATAACACAAGGACTAGGAAGTCATCAACCATGTCTAATACAACATCACTTTCTTGACCCTGCTTTACTGAAAACATGAAAATAGCTGACCACAACTGTAAACTTCAGTGAAGATGTAAACTTTGATAAACTAGGGAGAAGACAGCAAAGGCAATTTAATAGGGAATAGCAAGAGCACAGTGGAAAAGCGCCTACTGAGAACATATTTGTTGTTTAACAGTTCTTGTACAGGTAAACAAGGGCTTGGGAAGGACTTAGTTTAGCTATAGAAACATGTCTCTGTAGCTACCTCTGGGAAGAGGGGACAAGGAAAAGGTCTCAGTATAGACTATAAACCCATCACTGAAATCAAATATATAAACTGAATATATTAAAGCTTTGAATTTTATTACACTTAATTTCTTCTGAATATCTTACCCTTCTCTCCTGTTCAAGGTAAACCTAAACATGAGAAATGGAAGGATAAAGGAGAACTCCACTAAACGTGGAGTACATTTCATCAGAGTCTGTGTAGGCCAGTTTGCCTCCTGTTACGACGATGTTGACTTCATCTCCTGCTTTGAGGTGAAGAACAAGGTGGAACGTCCCAGGACCACCACAGGTTCGTTTTCCTGAGTAGGGTTTGTGATACTCCAGCAGTTCCCTTCTGTACCCAGCTGTGTGGAGCTGAGCCACACTTGCATTGGAGACGGACAGCACTGCTTCTACGTACTCATCCCTCTCTGGGGCCAGCACGGCAGTGATCAGGTAGCGCCCTTCGTATGGTGATGTGAAAATGCCTGCAGAAGACAGACAGACTGAGCTTTTCAGAGTTATTCAAAATGCAGACCTGATCATTCTAAGCATGATGACAAACGTAAAGCAACATGGGTTACCCACTGCTACGTATAGGTAACTGTGACAAGGTCAGCCTGGGCAGCTGACCAACTGACAGCCATCATGAGGGCAAAGGGTTGCTGCTTTTGTGTTAGAGCCCACCAGTCCTTCAGGACAGAAGCAGGTTTTGTCCACATTCAGAAACCTCCTGGCCTAAGCAGCTGCCACTACTTAGACCTGGGCGAAGAAGTGAGAGGCACCCAGACGCTGTGCAAGTCCCCAGTAGGTTAATGCATGCCTAACACCCTTAAATGACATGACACTGCTTGAGAAGGAGGCAGCTCACAGTTACTGCTGCTGGGGAGGCAGTTATATATCACCTCCTTTCCCCTGGGTGACCCAGCTGGCTGAGCTGCAGTGAAGTGGATTACCAAGGAACCTCGCCTCTGCTACCTGGGCTCAGGTGGCCTGAGGTGGGGTGAGGAGCACAACCAGCCATGCTGGCAGAGGAGAGGTAGAGGTTAGTTGGGCTTCAGTATTACTGGACGGTTGTGGAAAAACAGCAGTGGCAAAGCGCATGCCTGTCCACATCCACAGGAAGCTTTTACCCTGGTGTGTCTGGTTTAGATGGACTTATTTTGTTTGTTCAATGTGCCAGCACGGCCTGAGATAGCATCAAACACTGGAAACCCATGCTAGTGACATCTGGCATCTCTACGGGTCTGTCCTTTGGCTGTTACCTGTATTGGGGTTATAATAGTCCCCATCATTCACAAGCACTTTGTTAAAGTGAACCACGCCGACATCACTGGAGAAAGGCTTCTGCGTGAGCCCAGCAGAAAATGACACCAGTGCAGCCGCAGCAGCAGCAGGTCCTAAAGCGGGTAACAACATGAGTCAGTCACATCAAGATGACAAACGGACTCTCCCTGTGGTGGTTTATAATCCAGTGTCTCTGTTCCTGCACATACTCCACTTGGACTAACCCTGTCACTTGAGGGATGCCAGAATTAGCAGAATACATATTGCTGGACCGGTTCCCAGGTGTCTCACCATAAAATTTACTGAGTACCATAAAATTCCCACCTTGGCCACAGCCTCCCCCATTTTTTTTTTCCTTCTAAGGAAAAGGTACATGGCTTGTAAATGCTGGCAGTGGAAATCCTACTACCTCCCAATTTAACAATGCTTCTGCCATGAACCTTCTTCAGAATTGAGGCTGCCCTTGGACATCTCCGCTCCCTAACACTATCACAATGGCAACAGGAGTGCTAAAAGGCTAGAGCTCGTGCCAGCTTTCCTAGTCATGCTGAGAAGCTGTGCACAACTTGGATCTTTTACCTTCTCTGCCAAAGGCTAGTGAAAATATCTACAAGAAGTAACACTTTGGTATTAAAGCAAAGAGAACCATCACTGGGGCTTTTCTCTCTTGCTGGGACTTCTCTTTTGAGGGACTTCTCACTCCACAATTTTTTCTTTTCTCAGCAGATCAAACGGACACTTAGGTATTTTACAGTGGCTACTTACTAGCTAAACGCTGCTGTTAGACTGGTGTTGGACAAAATACAATTTGGACAATTAAGACAAATTTTTACTTTTAACAGACTGACTTAATCGCAACTGTTTAGTGATCGACCACTTATTAGTCTCATTTCGGTTCCCTTCCGTCTAAATATTTCCCCAAAGGCAGGACACACTGCTAGAAGTAGTCGACTCTTGTTGCTTTGTTTGGGCAATTAAGTAAACAACAAATACACTTAAAGTTGTCCTCAGTTGCTCTTTCTGTTCTACCTTGTTCAGGTTAGGACCCATGTCTTCTCCCTGCTGTTTCATCCTTGCTTCTTCTGCCTTTAAAATAGATGTTTGGTTTTCTCTTCCTCTCAATCTGAGATGCCCATCAGCAACCAATGTTCAATTCAGATTATATGACTTAAAAATTGAAGTTAAAAAGTGACAAAACTTCACTTAAAATGTGGATATACAAATGCTCTGCTATCCATTTTTTTTTTGACTACTTTGGCATGGGGGGGTGGAAGGGGAAGGCAAGGGGAAGACATGCCTGCAACTTCAGAAATGGCAAGTAACTACTGTGATTTCCCTCAGGGGCTAGTAACCAGCTGCCTCATGTATCTTTGGAAATCTCTTTATTCAATATTTTGTCTTATACTCAGAAAACAAACAGAAGCCCTTTTTCATTACTCCTACCTGCCAGTGCACCTGCAGGTGCTCCTGTAAGTTAAGATGAGGTTATTTGAAAGGACCTGAATTAACTGCAGGAAGTCTACTTACTTAAGCAGCTTCTGTAAAGCTCCAGCACCTGAACGCCTCACTACTTATAGAAAGCACCTCTGTATTCTCAGCTTACCCCGAGACTCAAACAAACTGAAAAAGTACCTCAATAAACTTCTTGCTGGCTCACTCGGAAAGGTTTCTCACCCCTGTAGTCATACTGCACAGACAGCACAAACTATTTGCTGCCTGCCTAGAAATGCTGTCCTCTCCATTTGGAGTAGCTCCAGTTCTGTTCGTGTTGGTGTCATCTGAATAAGGGAGCGAATCCTGCCCTGGCTCACCATGGCTTCCTTCGAGATTTTCCTGCACTAATTGCTAGAATAGTTATTCGAGTTTGCTGCTGAAATTGCTTCAGACCTGCAGCCTAGTTCAGCACACCATTTGTGTCTGTCCAAAGGAGAAATCTTAAACCCATCTAAATATCCTGTAGATCAGTTCAGTGGGCAATATAAGGAGGCACAGTGAAGACGCAACATGTCTATGCGCTCTCACCCTCCTCCCTGTTTCCAACTGGAACTGCAACCCTCAGCAGTGCTTTTACAGAACCTTAGTGAGATGAACCACCTTCTCTTACATGCCCCCACTTGCAAACACTTTCTTTCATGCAAAGATCAAAGTTCAGCTTCTCTAGGCAAGGTCCAGGCTTGGAAACTGCTTTCACTTAAGCTGTTAGCATTGTGGAATTATAAAAATCAGGAAGAAAAGTTTTAAAGCATTTAAAAGCTGGGAACCACATGGACAGCTCTGATGAAGAAACTGGAAGGCAGACAAAAAGTTTCACAAAAGATTCAACCACAGTTTTACAGCTTCTGGGGGAGGAAAAAACTCTGACTTTAGACGTATTCAAGAAGGTTTCACTTAATATATATTTATACATAAGCAAGAGCAGGTATGCATGTTCATGGCAACCTAAGCTAGTATAATGCATTCTGTGGAGTCAAAAGACCAAAGATACATGGGTGGCCTTTGTTAGGTTACATCTACTTCCACCCATCTGCTAGCTGTATTTCTGGTTCTCCACCTCTCTTTTGACTTCCCAGCACAGTTCATGCCTCCCACAGAGCCCAAGGGCCAGAAAGAAAAAAAGAAGAAGAAAAAAAAAAAAATTCAAGAAAAACAAAACTGCACAGCATAGGCATTTTCTATCAACATGAAAGGAGAGAAAAAAAAGAAAAGAGCATGATGGTGCTGCTGACAATTGCTCAGCAACTGGAATAAGGACTCTTCAAGAATCTACACAGAAGAGACCATCAGTATGTAATTAATTTGTCAGTGTGCACTTATGATGCCTTTGCATATGGCAGAAGTACAGAGGATATGTTAGATGTTCTCTGCTTGGCCAATAGTCCTATATCTAAATGAGGGCAAAGTGCATAATTTCAGTTAGAGCAAATAGGACAAAAATATCAGTAATTTATCACCTCCTCACTTTTTTTTTTTTAATTCTTCAGTTTGACTCTAACACCTCTCATTTTCAAGAACATTCCTGCTGGTTATGGAATGGCTATGAAGCACAGCACAGTGCCATACTGATTTCCATGAGCCAGTGCTCAATGAAGCTGGGCCCATTAGCTCTGCTAAGTCACAGTGTTTCTAATGCAGATAATAACCTGCTCAGTGTGTTGTGAAGACACAGCTACTTTTCTCCTGAGTCTGTCAGTAACAGCTCTCTCTGCTCTTACAACTCCTACCCTTCACATCACAGCAAGAGAAGGTTTGCCCTAGCACTTACCTACCACTCTTTACACAAATACCCATCTCCTACCCCATCCTTCAGCACGCTTCTGTGAGTTGCACTGTTCTTTCACGCAAACAGCAGCAAAACACAACCACTAGTGGAACTGCGGGTGATCAGATGTTCTTCACTTCAAAGTCAGCAACGATGCTTTCCCCTGTACTAGACCACTGATCTGTACTAACGAGAATACTGCTCTCTGTCTAATGATCAAAAGAAATAGCTACATGCCGCAGAATGCATCACAAGCACGGCAGGCTAATTCATGCATTCAGTAAACTCTTTCTTCAAATCAAGGACCACCTGCAACAACATAAATCTTACATTACAATAACATCATGCCTCTATATTTGAAATGTGTCCTACAGACTTGCTACCTGGAGTCACATGGAGAAAGTAAAGATGGCTGAGTATCAGACAAGTAAAAAGAATTAAAAAGCCCAAACAAAAACTAGCCCTTTATCTGCATGGATATATACAGCAGCGTTCGCACAGCAGTAGGGCTCACTAGCTCAGCTATTTATTACACCATACAAGGTGTTTCTTTTAGAAAGGAGCAACCACCCTCCATTGAAGCTGTAGGGTTACGGACACAAGCAACACTGCAGACTGGACGAAGCGGCAGGGTGGAAAAGACAATTTGTGCTTTCAGTGAATTTTTTTCACTGTGACCCTCTGTGTGCTGATCAAAACGTCCAAATCCTCTGCTTGGCTCTGTCCTTGCGTAGTTGTGTGACCTGGGATCTTACAAGCATTTTCTCATCAGTTCCCAGAGCAGTTCATCGGCCAATTAATTACTTCTGCCTCCTGCAATTTTCCTTGCTCCAGCAAACAAAAATCCTCATAACTGTAAAACTGCCGTGCTTCAATAACATTTGCTGCTGATGTTTCTTTAAATAACAATCGGTTCAACTCTTTCTGTATTAAAAGAGATTAGGTGGATGTACTGAGGTCCTGACACTTAACTCACCTTTGTCATGAACTCCTTGCCTGTGAAAGAGCCAATATGTAATACTGTACCTTATACTCTCTCATTAAATACTTGTAAGTCCTTGAAGGTCTCTACCTACAATGTCATATTGTGAGATGCATGCAAACAGATAGCTAATGAATCTGAAAAACTCAAGAAATACTTAGGTTGACTGTATGATTGAAAGTATGCAAATTGTGCCTCAGCATTCAAGACGAGTACTAAAGTGGGCTAGTTTAATCCCACAGGACAGAGTTGGAGCCCTGAACTTCTTCCTGAGCAGCGCTTTTATGTAACAGAAGCTATTCGGAAACAGAAATGAAAGGGAGTACCCAGAAGGCCAATTTAATAGTACAAGCTTCTTATACTAGGTATTACAGTACAGGAAGGTCTGATCTTCTTTCAAATTTGAATTTCAGTACCACAAAATGTACTCGGTGAAGACTGGCAAAGACATCATAAACTATTGTCCTGCACAAATTAGACATTAAGGATTCCTCGATGCCTTATTTAAGCATTAAGTTCCTCCTCCAATAAGCCAAACATCTTCCCTTCCCCAGCTGTTAATTTCCACAACACTGTTAACTGCTGAATTCTGTCCCAGAATGCTCTCTTTCTTTGCTGTCTGTAAGCAGACAGTGATGATTAGGGACAGTGGATGTAAATGCTCTATCTCCACTGAAGTCTAAGTACCATTTGTACCATCCTTACCTCTGTTTTCTATGACTGCACCTGCTACTGGGGTTTGCAAGGCATTTTGGAGTAAGTTATAGGACAGATCAGCAGGTATATCTTGTATTTAGATAGGTCTTCAGGGCCATGGATCAGGAAAAGGAACTCCTTGGTCAAGCCCCCCTCTCTGGATCCTAGGGTGATAACGTTTCTTGTGTAACATGTTCCGCCAAGCAGCAAACAGGCACACTGCCTGCCACACCCTGCCTTTTTGACCTACTGTTTCACACAGTTTCAGCATAAATATATTAAAATACTGCTGTCTATAAACTGCAATAGGTTGTACAAAGTGGAAGAAAACCCCCAGGAAATTAATTTATCACAGAGATCTAGACATTTATATTGGCTTTTCTGGCATCAAGATAAACGAACATTTCTTTACTTCTCATCCTCTTCCAGAAGCCTCATCTATTGCTGCTTGTTCTTACCACCACCATCCTCAAATGCAAAAAGACTGCTGTAAGGCTATGACAGATTTTTAATTAGAAAGTATAAATACCAGAATTAGAGTGTGAACTCTTTACAACTCTTTTTGTCAGTCCCCCGACCAGTCTTCAGGACGTGTATCTGTGATTTTGTTAGGGCCATCAAACCAAGTCCCAAGGGTAGGATTTTTGATGCCATAAAGCTCTAATGTTTTATTTTCATCTATTTCTCACATTTCCTCAAATTTAGATGAAATCATTCCTTTTGAAGAGGTTGCGGGAATATTCCCTTTGATCCAGGATACCATTCCCCAGGGTTTGATAATATCTTGACTATGAGTTTGCAGGGCAGGCAGCACCCAATCAACGTATTTATCAAAGCCAACTAGCATGTCCCACACAAGATTTATTCCTGTTTATCATACAAATCCATAAATGAACTGTGATATTAACAATTATTAAAAAAAAAACAAAACAAAACACCAAGAAACCAAGAAAACTGCATTTTGAATCTTTTTAAATTGTGGTTGTCAGTGGCAGCACTCCTGCTTTCACTGAAGTTAGGAACATGAGCCCTCATGATTCTAACAAAGCCAGAAACTCTCCCACAAGGAAGACCAAGTCATGCACTAGCTCAGATACTAACAGCATTTCAAGATCTTAGTCTTGGCCTTATTCATATCTTATTGAAGAAATATCAAAATTATCAGAAAGAAATATGTATTTTCTCATTTAAAAGGAAAAAAAAAAGGTCAGTACTGACATTTACTTGGAACTAGAAACCCTTTGTATTTAAAAAAACCACTGAAGTAAGTAACAATAACCCCAAATGAATTCTTTTTCCAAACCTCAAAAAAATAATCTTTTCAAAGGATGCAGATTATGTTTTAATGCTTAGGTATAGCAAAAATCTGTCAGATTTGTTCTCTCAACTGTGACTTTCCAGGGACTGAAACAAACATGAAGTACCTGTGTAAAGAATTTCCAGGTAACAGTCACCTTACCTTGTGAGTCCGTGGTAGGAGGGGATAACTTTGGATAACCTACAAAGAAAAAGCAGTATGTGTCACACAGTACATAATGGAGTACATTACGACAAAATATTGCTGCAGTGTTCCAAAAAGCACCCTTTGTTACCAAACAGCAACTTACTGAAATAGCTACCAAATAGCATCTCCTACGTAATGCTCAATTATCAAGCTGGGGTGGCCACAGCAAAGAGAAACAAATTCTTACTACAATGTACTAAATCCACTGCAAGCACTATGGCAAGAAAAAAAATATAATTTAAGTTTCCTTAATGGCAAAGACTGCAGTAGTTACCAAGGATTTACATCAGCTCTGCTGACCTCATGCTTAGCGCAGCCTTGGCAAAGGCAACAAAACTGGCACTGAACGTGTTTCCCCTACTTCTGTAGCCAGCTGGAGGCTGCAAAGGCCTGTTCAGAAATTGCCTCTGCCATAAACCCATTCCCAATGGCAACAGCTATAACTGGCATCCATGAAAGGCTGAAAGGTGGCTGGTAAAGCACAACAGATCTCAGTGTCACCCCTCTAGGAAGACGTAACACATCCATTCCACTTAAGATGGGAGTGATTCACTGTTAGTTTGGTTCTCTCACCTGGTGCTCCAGCATACCCTTCAGCAATGGGCATGGTACTTTGACCAGCCTGACCGTCCACACTCCTAAGCCTCCCTCTTCCTGACATTAAAACATTGCCAGGAGGCCCTGCCTCTCCAGTCTCCAGGATGATCCCGGTTGTTCCAGGCAGATACGGCACAACTCCTGACCCTGGCAGGACTGGGCGTGGAAGAGGTCTTGGCTGTGGTGGCTGAAGAGGGGTCCTCTGTTGCGGAGGTTGTATCCTCGGCCTTGATGGCAGCAGGGATATGCCAGGTTGAGGCTGCAGAGGTGGTCTTGGTGGCAATGGCTGTTGTGGTACTTCTGATTGCCCTTTGAAAGAAGAGGAAAGATACAGAATTATTTGCCTAAAATAGTATCAAATATTGCATATTTTTGTAAAAAAATACTTTTACTTTTTTTTGTAAAAAAAAATAAAACTGGACTCAATTTCAGGCCACCTTTCCCCTCAGACCCAAGAATGCACTGGCAAAACTTCATTCCACTCTTGCAGTACTACGGACTCCCTTCTTTCCCAGCCTGTGACACAGGGAAAGGAATGAAGACAGCCTGGAGACAGGACAAGCAGCAGTCAGATAACCCATGAACATTCACCCACTAGTCCAGCTTTGACTTTCTGCACTAAGCTGGCTGTGCAGCACACCTGTTCCCACCAGTGCTTTCAACTCCTTTGCGTGCTCCCTCTCTTCACTTCAATTCTCCTGAACACCTCCCGCCCATCACTCCTACTTTCGACTCTGTAACTCGCCTAACACCTAGCACAAGGCTCACCCTTCAGCACTGCCATAAAGAAAAGTACACACAGCAAAAAACCTGAGTAAATGAACACTGACTTACAGGGGGTTTTTCCCTACTTTGAAAAGCAACGAACTTAAAATTCCACATACTCCCATTACTAACATTTTCTGACAATGAAGGCAGAACCCTAGATTATAATCTACCACAAAAACTTTTACTGTTTAAAGAGAAGAGATACCATTAAGAGACTTTTCCAGTAGGGCAGCCAACACATATGACATCAGGGTTGAACAGCGCTGACATAGCTACATTTGTGTATCTGGTCCAGTTCTAAGCCCTTTATAGAAACTAAGGCTTATTCATAAAAACGAAGTCTTAGATGACACTTAAGAATGCAATGTCCTCCCAAGAATGAAGTTCAATTACATCTACATTAAGAACAGGAATTTACAAATGTGCAGATTTCAGCAGATGCAATGACAACTTTTACAAAGAATAATTAGAATTTAATTCTAAATTGAACATTAGCATTTGTTATTTTGATTGCATTTTGAGACTAAAGCATGGCTTTAGGTGCAGGGATAGAAGTCTGGGGAAATGGACAAACATCCCCTTGCAAATTTATCTGATGCAACTTGTCACACCAGAGATGCTTGCCACGGTCCACAGTGGCACCATCACTCTGAGGTCTCAGTGGTCAGAATGAAGCACTTCATCACAGTCCAAAATCAGCCTGGGTAAATTCATCAGTGGGTAGGGCTAAACCAAATGGCTGTGCCTAGACGCAGACATGGTGTGAGGCTTTCCCTGGCTCTGCTGCACAGCTGGGGACCCCCAGCAGGGCCTTATACTGTGCCTTTGGGTGAGAGCTTACAACCAACTCATGCAGGTATTGTCTGTGGCGCACAGCTGGGGTCCAGACGGTGTCGCTGGCAACCCACGTGCTGTTTTGTGACTACTCGACACCTGCACTTTACCCTTGTGAATCTCGTTTCTTGTTTTCAGTCTCATAAAAAGTCCACGTATGCCTTCCAGAGTATTAGGAGGCTGTCTGAAGTCATAGTCTCACACCACCTGTATTCGTTTGCTAGATATGCCTGCTAGAAAAAAAAAATCTCCTGAGCTTTGCTGGCTAACTTTAACTGCCATGAGAATTGAAACTTATACAAGCAATGCACCACAAAGCTGGACTGAAGCTCACTTGGTAACTCTATCCACAAGGCAGAGGACTAAGGGGTGAAATGTTCACTTTATACAGATTAATATTATCTTCATAAAAATCCCAGGATTAAAAAAATCTTATAAAAATTTTCAAAAAAAGGCTTAAAGTATCAAAGTGAATTGTTTAACAGAGTTGTTAACTTAGTGAGACATCTTCTGTCCACAGTGGCATAGATTTAGACCTTCAACTAAGATTTTCAGATTAACCTCATTCAAAACACAAACTGACAAAATACTTTACCTTGGGATGCACGTACTTGTCATTTCTCTAGTCAATTAAGATGAGCTTTATTAAGACAGTGACTTGGACTGACACAGGGAAAATGAATAAATTTCTCTGCTTGGTTTTCTAAATCTTTAAATAACAATCAACAGCTCAAATCCCATATCCTGTGCAAACTGCTTCCTTGCATGCAACATCAATACTGCAATACTCAGAATTATGCAACTACACCTCCATAAGCTAAATCCAAAATTACCTGCCTAAAGCTCAACTTAAAGTGCTAGTAAGCAGATAAGTGTGGGTTGAGAGGCATCTGGTCTGCCATCTTTGCCAACCTTTTTGGCCTCTTCTACTGAGATGCATCATAGCAAGACAAAGTACCAAAAAATTGCTTGGTAACATTGGAGCCACGCTATCCTGACACTGAGTTCTGTAACATGTGTTTTCAATTCACAATGCAATGAGAAAATGAACCCCCGATGAAGGCTGGGGTGAATCTAGCTGGACCTGCTTAAGCTTTGCTGTGCAGCGGACAAAGCATCTTCCCCATCACCTTCCCATCTATCTGGGAAGGCAAAAAGCAGAGCTGAGATCATTACTCAGGTGAGAACAGTAACACTGTCCTCAGCAGCAGCATCCTTGCTGCTCCAGTTGTCATCACTGGTGTAAGCGACAACTCGGTTATGTCACACAACAGCTTCTGCTCTCAGATGCCCATCCATAACTGAAACAGAAGGAAAGGTTTCCCTACTCAGCTGAAAACAAGAATGCTTTTGTTCCTCTCCCCCTCTTAAAAATATTTTATTTTATTCAGTTTTTCGGCCAGGCAGCTTTAACCTGAAATTTACTTCACTGAAGGAGGAATGGTTTGCTGGGAAGGAAGATAAGCAGCAACCTGGATGCATGAAGCAGGTGGATCTTTGGGGAGTGTCTGTTTCTAGTATCATTCTGCCCTGACCATGCTCTCCTCAGCCCCCAAAACACACACAAAAAATGTGTAAAAGAAACTAGCGAGTAAAGGAATCTGTGACTACACTCACAAGAAGCCAAAAAGACCTGACTTGGAATTTTCTTATAGATGCCAAAGGGATTTGATAATTAAGTTACAAAGTACCATTTTTCACAAGCTCACAGGGAGTCTAGAGGAATCCACTATATGACTATTTGCACTACAACACTATGATTTTATGTTGCCTTTTATTGATGCTGTAATGCAGAGCATACATCTGGTTTCTTAGACTGTAACCCTGCTACAGAGACAATTACCAGAGGAATTACAGTTCAGGTCAAATAACCGTAACCAAAGCAAACTGCACTCCCAGCATGGTATCTGGCTGCAAGACCACGCTTTTGATTCCTGGAAAATTTCATGAATCTGTATGAATAAGCAGTAAGTTAAAAAGAGACCACTAACTTTAACATGGCTTCAGTTTTATGCCATTTGAAGAGCAAACGTACCTGCAGGGAGGCACCGAGTGCAATAACCACAACTCACCCTATGCGACGTGGAGCTGGGGGCAGTCACCATTTAATGTGGACAAAGAGCTGCTGGATTACATTACCTTAGTGAGCACATTGTGCGTGGTCTCCTACATGCTTAGAGGGGACCACTGCCTGCTGCCACCACCACCTTGTGTATGGTAGGATGCTGCACTGACTTCACCAGAAATTATGACAAATTAAATACATTTCTGGCCTCTGGGACTGTACCTGACGTACAATCATTCGCTAACCTGACTTGTTAGTTTGGACTGAGGCACTTGAAACACCTTAATAAAAAATGTGGAAGAAAACACAGCCATATTCCTAAGATAAGGGTCATTTGACTTTGCTCAGGTTTACAGTGCGCTGGGCTTACACTGCTTGATAAGATTTTATATTGTATTTCTTGCAACATATCCTGGCCTTACTGCCCTCAACAACTGTTATTAGTAACAACTTGTTTCTGTTTCGGCCCTTCCAAAATCAAATGACATCATTTCAATGCTACAATATGCTGGCAAATAATGCTTAAGAAATTCTACACCCATCTGTGGCCAGGACTGACAGTCTTCCTTTCAAATAACACTGGTATCAGAGATGATGCCGCAGATCACGGATGTGAAAATAGTTAAAGCTATACCCCAACTCATGTAACAGGATTCCCAAACTACTTCCAAAAAAGGCTCTTTTGCCAAAATGTTTCTGCAACTCCAGCCGTCAAAACTTACTTAGGACTGCTGTGCCAGACAGTGGAAACATTTGATGACTGAAATGTGTGCTTCACAAATCCTTCAGAAGCCAGAGGCACCCCTTAACAGCGAGGGATGCTCAGAGTGCCTGCACCCCAGATCCAGCAGCAGCGTCCTTCCATAGGCTCTTGACACCCAATGGTGGATGGAGAGCTCTGCCCTGAAATGGCGTTGTTTTAGGAAAACCCAGGCGCACCAAGGCTTTTTAATGCTTTACAACATTGTAATAGGGGCTGGTAAATACCACCAGTGAGGTCTCTTGAACACCTGCTTTAAATAGCAGAAGAAAGATTATTGTGTGTATCTTGGACCTTTCTCCAATGTTGGTCCCTAAAGCAGATTTATTTGGGGCAAGATGGATGAGAAATAGGATTACATAGATATATCATACTGCATTTTAACGGGGACTGGGTCTGCTTCTGTGAGATCTAGGGGTGAAGGTCCTAACCCTTTTGAATTTAAGTCAAGATTTCACCAAAAGAATTATCGGAGAATTATGGACCCCCTCCACTCCCCTTCACTTCTTCCTTTAAAGGAACAGAAACTTTTTTTTTTTAATTTCACACAAGAGCTTCTCACCTCAGAAGGATTTTTGTGTCAAGTACTGCAATACATCTAGTTTTAAACAATTAAGCACTCAAGAAACACATCTATCATGGGTTTTCAAGTCTCCGCCTCGGAATGAGAAGGATATTCTTCCCTAAAGAAATTACTTTCTGATCCTTCATGAAGCACAACTTGTCCATTCAAGCAAGACTGCTCACAGTCCTGCATTTGATCTCCTCCAACCACCACCAGCTGTCACAGCCAACAGGCTCTTCCCTCAGCACCTCTTCTTCTGATTTAAGGCCGGTCACAGAAATTGGCTTTTTATTTATCTCATACGTGCACAGAATTAAAACCAGAAACATCAACCAACAGAAGAGTCCAGTTTCAAAACAGTCTCCAATTCCTCTGTTTTTGCATCATGCTAACAGAAACGGTAACTCAGCTTCCTGCTGTAAACTTTGAGTCTCTCAGAAAAACAACCCATTGCTGAAATTTGGAGCAAGAACTGCAGAGGGAACTGAGTGGCATTTGGCAAGGTCTCTAAACCTTCACGGCAAGGTTCACCAACACATTGAGTTTACCATTTCACAGCATTTTGAGACAAAGGGAATGTGCCTCTGCTTCTCAGCCACTCTGATGCAAACTTTAAACCACCTGTGGACGTGGATTTGAGCTAACATGTTGGACTACTAACAGAAGCGGCTGAGGTGTGAAAACACTGCTAGCTGGGGTGTGCACCTATCGCCAACCTGCCAACTACATTGTGGGAATAGAAACTTCTGGGAGAGCTATGAAGCAGAAGTCTTATATTGCCACAGCAAAACATGCCAGAGCTTGTTTACAGAAGTCCTAAATCAAAGAGTTTGTGCTGAATTATAATCATTAACTCATGCTAAGAACAAAACTTACATGGAATCTTTCTTATCTTAAATTTGAATTCCTTTGACTTCAGTTTTCTCCATTTACTTTTCAATTTCCCCCAAGGAATCAAGAATAATCTCACACAACAAAATGAAACAAAACCAAAAACCCAAATCAAATGAACTGGAATAATACCCACAGATAATTAATACTTGAAACTCACTTCAAACTCACTATCCAAAAATATTAGTTTTCCCACTCTCTGTGAAAACATGAAAGCATATAAGACTTCTTTTTTTTTTTTTTTTTTGAGAATACCTCTAAAAGCACTTAAAGTCCTCTATGGTGTTCTAGAGCAGAGCCAAAATTAGAGTCACTGTAAAAACAAAGTAGAAATTGTGTAATATTAAATTTTTCCTCCCTTGTTTAGTTCCTTAATAATAATTAATTCAGAATAGAAAGCCTGTTGGAAAACAAACAAAAAAAGCATTAAAAAAAAGCAAAACAACTTACTCGTGTCAGACTGAGATTTCAGCATGCCTTCAATGTCCATGGTGATTTTAGAGACCTGGCTATAAAACTGTTGGACAGAACTTTTGAGACCAGAAATATCAGTGGAATGAGATGCTATAGTTCCATTCATTTCACGGATGCAGTTCCATAAGCTGCTCATATGCTTATTCAGACCTTCTCTTATCTTCTGCAAGCTACCTGAGACAGAGTCCAGCTTGCCACAAACTTTTTCAACACGTGAGGCTCTGCTCTCAACATCAGAAACCCCCTCCTGGATACCCTGGGTCTTTTCTTTGCATTTGCTAAGATCATTGACGACATGGTCATTCAATTGTTCTAGTCTCTCTTTCATTTCACCACAGCAATTATCACTGGGATGAGCAGTTTGATTTGCAAACGTCCTCTGCATTTGATCAATTTTTCGGAAGACACCTCGTTGTGTTTTTCTACAGGTAGAATTGACACCCAGAAGCTGCTCCTTGCAGCTATTCAAGCCATCTTGAACGTTCTTCATATCTTTATCCATGACATTTAGACTATACCGGAATACACGTATGTCTCTCTGCATTTTCTGGATATCATGTTGGTTACCCTTAATTAAGTTGAGTTTCTTGTTAAGAGAGCTATTTAGAGACTGCAGGAGAACAGAGTTATTCTCTGTTTTCAAAAGCAAGTGATTGTATTTGTTGTTACAATTTTCTAGCTCTTTCTGAAGGTCTTCCATACCTTGCGGTGCAGACTGACATTTCTGCCCGCAGAGGTGTTCAAGCGACAGTAGTTTGCTCTTCAGGAGACTAATCTCTGCTGTATATTGCTCATTTGCAAATCCTGCATCACTGGGCAAGATGGGCCCAGGATTAATATACATTCCATCTGGGTCCGTGGTATTAGCGATCTCTAAAATAGTGCCACCTAACCTATCTTCTAGTGCTCGCAGCTTTTGGTCAAACAAGTCTCTCAATTCATCTACCTCAGCAGCTATAGCACCACGGAGAGTTTCCTCAACGTAAAAGCAATGTTCTTCAGCGTTTCGTTCTGTAACATTCATCCTCGCATCTAGCTCCTCCAGCCTCTCACCAAACATGTCTTCTAGATCTGGAGTTGACAATCGACTGATTTCATTATCTATTCTGACATTCAAGATCCTGTGTGCTTCCACAACTCTGTCAATCTTCTTATCTAAATCTTTTATCTGTTGGTCAAAGTCATTTCTCTCACCCTCCTTGCAACAGCTGGACTTGTTTGACGGAATCTGAGTTCGGAGAGTATTTATTTCTTTCCTCAAGTCATTCTCTTTTCCTTTTATAACATCAATTATTCCTAAACAGTTATTTTCATTGTCATCACACTGCTGCTGGATATCCTGTAGTTTGTATTCACAGGAGTTCTTCAAATCTGCCATTTTCTTTTCAAATCCTTCCAGTATTTCCTGTCTGAGGGACTCAAATTTTGAGTCTATATACTCCTGATATATATTGTCACTGGGCATTGTTATTGTAGGTCCTTGTGCCGCCTCCTGCAGTTGTTTTAGTTGTCCTTCATAGCCTTTTACTTTTCCATTGAGTTCCTCCAACTTGTCATTCCTCATCTTCAAGGCTTCTTTGACCTCAGCTAGCTCAGACTTTATATCTTCCATTTCAAAATCAATAAAAGGGTCTTTTTGATCTCTATTGCTGAGGAGTCCAGGCAGATGAATACTGTCTGTTTCACCACCAACTACACTATCAGGCTCTGGGCGGTCGTAAAGGTTGTTCAGCCAAGTGACCAACATCTTACTAGCATCTTCTTGGACAGTGAGCTTTAGGTTTTCATTCACACCTGCCACAGAGGACTGAAGTTCCAGCACGGATCGTGTAAGTCTAAACAATTCATCCTCAAGAAACTGTATTTTCTTCTCATATGGTGGATGTTCTGGCACTTCTGTTGGTTCTGTATCTGTTTCATGGAAATAACAGACAGTCTGGATGTAAATATTCCCAGGGGTATCTGTTTTAATCAGCTGAGGCTAATTTAACTTTTCTTTAAAGCCAAATTATTATTTAAATTGCACAATGCTTTGTTCCCTTTTCTATTCTTGTTTTCAGTAGTTCAAAACTAAAACATTATCAAAACACTCCAACATTTTAGCACATTGACCAATTCCTGGCAAGATACAATGGCAATAAATAAATAAATTACCGCCCCTTCTTTTTCAGCAATGATTCTAAGCTATAGCATATGTAACACACCATTACAGATCCATACATATCACAACACGATCCCCTTAGAGCCACTGCATCTCCTGTAAAACAGTAATTTGGGAGGTGCTGCTCCTGAATTCACATTGAAAACTTAAGTGGCAATAATTTATGTACCAAAAGGGGGTTGTGCTCCAGTATTTTGCTGAACTGGGGTCCAAATGCATATACTAGGTGGGGTTCTGCAAGGTATTCCAGTTATCACACTTGCTTCAAAAATATCTAATCATTTGTTACATATTTAAGTAGGCAATAAAAATGTGTATAAAAGCATAAACTTTACACATCCAAAAATCATAGTATTAAAATAACAGCAGCGCTACCATTGAATGAAAAAAAAGTCAAAGCAGACTTTTAGCTGCAATCTACTTTTTACCTAGCACAAATCAATTAATGAATCTGAAACCACCCTTCCAATCCATTTGTCATTGGCAGCACCTCATTTGCAGGGCCACATACAATTCTGGATATTCGGTTTCAAGCAGTATCTTCGCTATTATGCGCAGAAGGGTACACTCTAGAAATACATCATGTATAATCCTAATTGGGATTTTGCATTATACCTTTTACGCAATGCATAATCCAAAGATTTTTGCACAGTGAAGGCATACTATTGCAGACATAAAATAGGTAAATGAAGTTAAAAAGCAGAAGCAAAGAAGAAAATACACTTCTTTAAATACAACAGAAAATAGACACACAAACTGTTAGCATTAGAATAACTTTCAGATGGCTAGTGGCATTAAAATTTAAATCTTCGGACAAAAGAATTTTCGCACTGGTTCCAAGCTATGCATGCTAGATATACAGTGGAAAGCAACAGTGACATAGGGTCTGAAGGACATGCAGTTGGAGTTTTTCTTAGTTTTAGACTGGATTTCAGCTTAAAGACATTACAAAGAAGGTAGGAAGTTACAAATGTACTCTTCCAAGACTGGCAGGGTGGCCTACTCCTTTAATAATAAAAACTTATGCACACACAGAGTGTAGCTATTACATACACACTGGTCTATTTTTGCATTGAATTACAGCTCTTCTAGGGTCAGAGCAGAAAGGAAATCTCTACACATAAGCAGTGTGCAAGTTCCTTAAAGATATCACCATGGTTTATCATCATCTTTTGGAAATATTTTAGATGGGCTAACAAAATATTTTAAAAGCTTATTTTTAAAGCAGTTATATAACCTACAGGACTGGTTTGAAACCATGTATTCAGTCCCAATCCATTCCACTACACCAAAATCACGAGTGGAAATCTGACTAAGTGCTATACGTGATGCTAATCTCCAATGAAGTTGGGAAAAAGTCCTCCGGAAGGAAACATCTGTTTACCATTTTTTTGTTAATGCAGAAAAGGCACGATACTGCAGTAACAGCATTCCTTCTTATCCTTTCAGAAGACAGTATCTTATGCAAACAAACATCATTCATTCTTTAAGGTATTTTTTCAGAAACCATTCCCTTACCCCTTAGAATTAAGGCGAGTAATCTCACATGAATCTAAAATCTGCACAAGCCCTTGAACAAACAAAACACTGTGAAACTGATAGGGAGCATTATATATAATTAAAATTAGTACCTGTTCTTTTTTGGTTTAATAATAGTTCCTCTCAAATACATCTTTTTTTGCTGAACATTGAAGAAATCACAAAAAAACCCCGTAAATTCTTGCAAAAAACTCAACCTTAACAAAAAGATTTTCCTGAACCATGAGTAGCCAGCCAGCATTTATGGTCAGTGTTCTACAGCCACCCCTCCGTTATTCTTCAGGAAATTCTCTGTATCGAGACTGTTATTGCCTGGCTATTATTTTCCCACCATGCAGTGTCTTCCATATGGCTTTTGTACCTGCCAGTAGTTGAGTTTAATAGAAACCATAGCAGTTCTTAGACTTAAAAGACAGAACAAGAAACCAAACATGATCATGCATACCAAAATTCAAAGAAAAAGTTACCCAAGCCTTTCTTCACAACAGCTTTTGCCGGTGTTGTAGGACGATGGGCAGTGTTTCGCTTTTCTGCTGGTCCTTCTCTGCAGTCTTCCCCTTTGTACCCGGGACAACATCTCCATTCCAGCTCTGTTACTGTCTTATATGCAACTGTGTACCGAGGTCTAAAACTCGTTCGGTATCTGCCAAATCAGTAAGCATTTTAAACAATCTGTAACCTAATATGCTATTTAGATTAAAGCTAAAATTAAAAGCTTTTCTTAAAAATGAAAATCAATTATTTTCATATATGATTAATTTTCTCCTTCAAACATCAAATGAACAAATGTTTCTGTCTAGGTTTTAAAGTTACCTGCACTCTACACAGTCATATCAAGGAGAGCAAATACGGCCATAGAACAGGGCTTTCACATATGAGCAGAGGGATAACATGTTGTGGGAAGTGAAGGTTCAACTCATCAGACACTGCTGAGAGTAACAACTACTATCAGTGTATTACTCTATAAACTCAAAACCTTTTCCCTCTAACTAACTGCTTTTCATTGCAAACCCACCCACAGGGCTGCTCTGGTAGCAACTCAGAACATAAAAAATGTTTCTGCCTACTTTGTCCCACTTGTCTTTCCACAGTCTCCATTTAAGCCATTCCTTGGAATCCATAAGTACAGAGCAGTCAAAGCTAGGAGGGATATTCCAGGGAAGGACAAACTGCTGAAAGCATGAGTCAGATAAGGACATGAAAGGAGTCAGATGAAAGGCTACAACCAATGAAGGAATCAGTTCTTTCCTACTTCATGAGCTAAGTTGAAGAGGGTCTTGCAGACAAAGCTATGCACATTAAGTATGTACAACCTTAAGTTTTCCTGATTAATCACTCAACAGTTAATAAATGGCAAACTAATTCTGGTTGTGCAACTTTCTTTAACCATAGACTTCCATAACTTTCCTTCAGTACACATACCGCATGTTCAGCTGCACTCAGACACTATGGTATCCCACCAGATCATAAGCAGAGGCTGTGCTATTTTATAAAAACTAAATCAATTTAAGGTACAGCTCATTTCGGGTTGCGAGATGAGGAAAATAACTAAAACAGGGATTTGCCACCTGAGGTCTATAAACTGATATACTTGGAACACATAGAAACAAAAAAGTTACCCCAATTTCTCACATGAATTCCCTTCTCGGAATAAAACAAGTACCATGGTACTGACCTCCCTATGGCATTTTCAGATCTTTTTTTCTCAAGATTATTTCAGATTAGAACAGTTTGCATCCATTAATGAACGACAGGCTCACTTCACAGCTGACATGTTCCTAAAGTAGTAATACCAGCAGAATAAATATAGGACAGCTGTGAAGGACTCAAGAGGAGCTCTGCAACAGATTTCACTCATAGCCTGGCTGGACTCATAGGGACTGTATTTTGGGTCAGAGAATACAGTACAGAATGGGCACCAGAAGCAGCTGTGCTATCACACAAAAATCAACTAGGTTTCATTAAACGTTGTCTTGTATTATATTAATCAGTAATCAGCTACCACATGGAGTTAAATCTTACACAGACTGTGAAACAGTTTCTATTGAAAGTCACAGAGCAAGAGTTTAACTGTTACCCTTCAAAGCTTCTCTTGCCATGTGTGCAAATAATTGCTAAAATAATTTTATATTTTTTTATTCAGCATATTTCACCTTCAGAGACATAATTTTAATATACTCACATCTGATAGCTATTTGCTGTCCCTTTTTGGTAAGCTGCTTAGCAAACTTGGGGCAGGGGGGTTAAAATGTTAACTACTAACTATGAATTTGTTTCTTTTCCAACCATCTCTTCCCCAATTCAGCCACAATATATTCTAATTTTTGCAATCTGGAAATACTCATTGTTCTTCTGCATTATTACTTTATCTACAACTTCTCATTAAGGGGAAAAAGTTACTTTGACTAGAGACAATGTCATATTTCTTCCAACTATTTTTGGGCCAATGAACAGTTTATTCTAATAAGCCTCTGGATTCCCTTCTCCTGTGAATCTTCACAGGAAGGCAGGGGCGGGCTAGGCTGTAACTCTATTAGCTGCTTGTAACTGCAGTGGTTTGAGATGGCTGTCAGCTTTTCAGATTCTGACTCGCAGCACATAAACTCAGAGTGGATTTCCAATCCTTTTTTACCTTCGCAACACCATATATGAAAGAGCTGCAGACTGCACTCCAGCTCATCATTTCTTTTACAATTTTCACCAAAACATCTGCTGAATGCTGTTTACAAATGTGAAGTACAGACATCCCCAAGGTCAAGTGCTTTAAAAACTAAATAGAGGAGTGCAATGCAGAGGGCAATTGCATAGGGAAGGACAACATCCCAGCCACCCAGGAACTTCTTTTTCCTTCTCCCTTTTCTGAAGTATTAAACCACCTCTAGTGTAGGTAATTTGGGTTGATTCCTTCCCTTCCAACTAGCTGCCAGAGTCAGAGGAGTAACAGGATTAGCCAGATGCCTTAGTGTTTTGTAGTGGTTTTGAAAGTCATTGCAACCTCTCTCATAACCACCACATTACTGAAATGCAAACTTTGAACTTCCTGATAAATTTTCACATGCTGGAAACAGTCGTACATACTTTTCTCTGATTTCCATAACACACTTAACCGCTCCAAACTTTGTGTGTGCTCCTATCTATACTTTCAGGGCCAAACTTCTTCCTGAAAATTACGGTATTTCGACTACCTTTAAACACCATTGCACTTATCTATTTTTTCCTAACAAAGTTTTAAAAATATAGCTGAAAAAATTTATAAGAGGAGTAAGAACTACTTTTATGCAAATTGTGCACTTCTTTGCTCAAATTACAGAATGAGGATTTTCCTTGTACTGTTTCTGCCATTATCATATTTGTGACAAATTTCTCTTTGTATACCTTCTCTGAGTCATGTTCATCAATTTAGACACCTTCAGATGACTTCAACATTCAGACAAATCACAAGACACAACCAAATACAATAGAAGAATATGAACGAATTAAAAGAAATCAAGCTTAGTATTTTTCATATGGGCAAATTATAAAACTTTCCCAGTCTCCATCTTAAAAATAAAAAATAAGCAAGTTTGACATTGTCACTTTTTTATTTCATAGTTCCACGATTGTAAGAGGCATGAAACATTTTAATATGATTTAATACAAAAATTATTTGAAATGCAGGAGAATCCTCCCATTCTAAATTATAAAATATAAACACCGTGTATCTACAACTTTTTAAATGTCATAGCAGTCTATTCCTTACAAATTCTTGCAAGTCTGAGAGCTCAAGCAAATACATGAGTTGGATCTGTTTTGATTTCAGCTATGGCACTTCAAATACAGACTAACCTGAATCCTAAACCACAATTCTCCTAGAGCAATAAGATGCTAGAATCAAAATGCTTCAAAATCTGGATGTAGAACAGCTTTCATATTTTACATCTTGAACTATGGTAACAAGACAGCTATACTCATGGATGGCTCAGAAATTAAATTGGGATTTACTTACCAAGAACTATTGCTCCTCTATACTGCCAGTCCAGATGAATGAATTACACAGCTAGTTCAGCAAGGCTAGTCGTGTGAGGCTAGGACACAGGAACTTACCCTAACACTTTTCCAGTTTGGATCCAGTCACATAAAAGTTTCTTAAAAATCACAGCTTCGTTGCTACAGTTTCTCTACCGATGATATGCTCCATACACAGTTGTGGAAGTTGCCCGTGCAAGGAATGGTGTCACTGTGCCAGCACTGTCCAGATGCACTGATAAATTACATTCACCAGCATGCATCCAGCCCAAGGGAGATTCTCAATCATACAACAAGTTTTTTAAAGCCAGAACTTTGCTTGCTCAGTGGATTTCAGTGGAAGAACTGGAGACTTCCAGGATTGTGCCAGGATATAACAGTCTAACAGCACTGAACACAATTATATTCTTGGTTACAGTTCTAAGAAAACAAACCATAACTTTCTGCTAAGGACTGCATCCTGAGAATAATTTGCGATTTTTTATGACATAGGACTGCGAGCTACCAGAATATACAAATTAGACACATCTTTATTTACATTTGTAGTGTTCTGAATCCAATTGCTCACTCATAGTCACAGCAAACATATAATATACAAACACAAACATACAAAACATACAAAATGCACTCAGTGCAGCTGGAGAGATGAAATGTTGCTCTTCTATGCAGGTATGTAGAATTACATGGTTAGAACGTAACATGCCTAAGTTTCACATCTTTCATCTTGTAGGTGTGAGTCTTTACAAGTTACCTAGTGAGGAGATTTGGTCAAAATCATTCACAAAAGTTTTGTAAGTCTCTTAAAGAATTGAGGCTCCACTTTAATGCCTGTATATGCTGGAACATAATTAAAAAATAGTAAAACATTAAATCTTCCTCCAGCTGACTTGGATTTGTGCTATTCAAGTAAGTGGTAATAAATACAATTATTTTTACAAGTGTCTCAGAGATTAAAAAAAAAAAAATTCTTATGTGATTAAAAGTTACATACAATACACCAGTATTTATTGTGCCTAGTCACCATGTCCTCTTGTGGACTTCTAGCCCAAGATGACAGTCATATCCTTGTGGTGAATTGATCTAAAAACTACAAACAAAGTCATTCTTTTCGAAAGCGTGATTAAAGGGTGATTTCACCAGTCTCTAATCTTTCCTCGCAACAGAGAAAATAAGAACAGCTGGTTTTTAGGAGTCCTTCCACAACAGGCTTATGACTGCCAGTGCCTACTACCTTCACCATGAATTCAACATGCTGATTGAATGAGAAAACACATACAGAACGCTCATGCAAATCTCCACTTTTAACATCTAAGTATTTTGCAGCTGAAATAAAGTCGTATGGTGTGGCAACAGCATTCAAATATTCCTCCTCTTTGAGAGAAAAGTATTTTCTTAGGAAAATGCTTAATTAAAAATACATGTTTGCTGCAAATGCTAGACATTTTGACTAGGGAACGAGCTATAATTTTCTCATGGTGCTAAACTACAGAAGGAAGCAGTTAGAACTGATATTTGGAATGTCACCTAACAGCAATAAAACAAATCAGAAACATTTCAACAAAATCGGTGGGAAAACATATGGCTCAGTTCTGTAACTAGATATTAATATTCAACCTTTTGCGAAATGCAAGGAGATAAGTGCCACCACATCCTCACTATGAGGAAGGGACTGCAGAATCAGCATATGTTTCTACATAAGCAGCGTATAAAATGTTTATTCTGAGCACAAAACTTCAAGGTTGGTCCAAAATTCTGTAGTCATTGGAACAGGTCCCATAACTTCAGCAGCCTGCAAATCACAGTCTTATTGAATAGAAGATAATGAATCTTCATTATTTAATGCTTTTATTGAATGTAGATCCATTCTTTGTAAATTATATAGTCCGCTCTTGCACATCTCAGTCATGCAAATCTCCAATGTATTCCAATGGGACTGCTCAAGTAGCATATAGACACCCCCCAAAAATACTACCGAGAGAGATATAATTAAATGCAACCATATTTTGACCAAGCATTTTTTATTTCATAGGCTGCAAAGGCTTCCACTGAAAATATAGCTAAGTTGGCCATTTATACTACACAGTTACTAAACTAGAACCAGTTGATCCCAAGTTTTCTGTTTCCCAAGAGTGCAGCCAACCCCTAATTGCAACCCCTACAAATGGTGGCAGAAACCCTAGTTCCACTGAAATCATGGAGACTTTTAGCGGTTGTCCGCAACAGTGAGTTTCAGCACACCTGAATTTCAGGTGCCTACTGTGTAGGTATGGACAGGCACTAGTACTAGTTGTCTGTATTTCCTTTACAGCCAACAGAAATATAGTTGATACAGCCAGCAGAGTTGAAACAGGGCTGCATCTCGTCCTAAAGTCATTATTTACATCTAATTACCTAAAGAGCACGCTGAACACTACTGACCTGCATTTGAGTCACCACTACTGCAAGGCGTTTAAGCTCCCATGCTCACATTCACCCTTCTGTATGGTACACAGCTGAAGTTAAGGTATGTCGAAACCCACGTCTGGATTTTTTTCTTTTTATAACCTTGCTACTACACTGCTAGATTTTGTTCTTTTTTAACCTTGCTACTACATGGCAGCGTTGGCAGCTAGCTTGTGTTCCAGCCCACAGATAAGCTTAATTTCAGAAAAATACGTCTTAACCAAAAGTTCATCCTAAGGCATTTACGGCAAGTGGTGAAAAGATCTTTTGACAGGACTAGATTAGCCTACAGAAGTCTAGGTGTTCAGTGAAAGCAGTCGGTAATAAATCCCAATTATACGTTGTAGCAAAAATCTATTTAAAAAGAATCCTAGTGAATCCCAAAATAGTTTTTGATTTTGATCTGGCATTAGAGACACTAAGCTGCTTCTCACAGATGGACTTAAAAAAGTCTCATCTTTCCACTGCTACTTTTCTTTTAGCTGGCGTTTTTGCTTTCCAAAATTTAGATAAGGAAGGTCAGTACATGTGTTTGCGGGCATTGGGGTCTGGGAATCACTTTTTAAAAAAAATGCCACTGGCTTTACCCACTAGCTCAACACCTGGCCTACTCATAGCCATCTCAATTGAAGTTCCCAAAGGGGCACGGTCAGGTCTTTATATAACATAATAATCAGGCCCTAATCTACATTATCAAAAGCAAGCAGAGTGTTTTACAAAATTGATTGCGCTGGGAAAAATACAATTTTGAGGCACACGTGTGGAATACATAAAGTTATGATGACCTCCACTAGCGCATATTACCAAGGAGGCTCAGCTTCTCTGGGCTCGCAGAGGCACATAAGGGTGCTTTTAATAAAGTTTGCACTAATGTATAGCATGGCCAACATTTGCTCCAGATCTATTCTGAGCTAAATTCTGAATAAAAACCTGCTACTGGCTGAGAGTATTAGCAGGGATTGAAACCGAAGGAAAGCAAGAGAACAAGTCAAAGCACTATGCACCTGCAGGAACGCAACTGCCTGTTGTGTACACAACCAAGAAATCACCCATCCAGGTCACTGCAAAGAGTGCTCTAATATCAGACTATGAAAGCACTGTAACTTTACTAAGTGTGTCCTAAAATAGGAATGAGCATTAGAGACCAAGTACTTTTTTCCAGTGTTTATTGTTTATTCTGTGCCTTCACACCACCTGGGAAGCACAATGGGAGCTTCTATCTGGAAGAAATTGTTAGGGGCAGAGACCTGGCACAGGTGACACGTATTCCTCCCTCCTACTACATCCCCAGCATATTGGCTCTCAGGATGGAGGAAGAAAAGTTGCCTTCCTCTACCCCTAAAGAACACTGCCCCCTCATCTGTTGGTGCCAGGGAAGGAGCAAAGCAAAGTATCATAGTGCCCAAATCAACTCACTACAGCCTGATCTCTCTCACATGGTTCTCTTTAATGCTGAACATTAGCTCAATACACATGAGAGAATCCAGCTGAATTTTACTGCAGAGTTTGGGTTTTGTCTCCATAAGAGAAGCAGAATATTAAAGAACTGGTAAAAGCCAAAAATGCTCAACTCTTCCCAAACACCACAGTGTTTCATTTGTAGCTCCATTCAAAATCTCCAGAAGTGCCACTGTTCATTACTTATACAGTGAACTTCGATGCCACTCATCTCAGAATTCTTTTATCCAAAAACCTGAAATTCAAAATATAATTTTCCCTCTTAGGAGAGAAATGTTTCTTCTTTGGCAGAAACAACCAAGGTACTGCACACTCTGAAACATGCCCCCATGTCTCATACTAGTTATTTCTAGTTGTTGTATATATATCCATACACACACACATATCTAACTCTCCCTCAGCTGCCAAGGATTTTATTTTTAAAAAGCTGACCATAGAAGTCCAGTAGGAAATGCACAAAAAATAAGTTTCAGGTTTAAAATTTTAATACTCTTCACGTTCATGAACTACCACTCCTGAAAGCTTGGTAGGCATCCTCTTCTTAGGAGCAGAGAAACCAAGACATAGGATGCATTTAAGTAACTTAAGCCACAGTCTGGAGCAAGGCTCAAAGCAGAGCTTCATTCTTCGCATTTACAATCTTGAATTATCTTACATGGTTGCTTCCTTACATTTTGGTGCAAGATAAAGCTATGCCAGCCAACCACATGCTGACAGACCAACAGTAAGCTACTAAAACCCCACTAAATAAAATGGGATAGGAGAACCCTGAAAACAGTCCTTTCAAAATGATTTCAGGAAAGTTTTTTAGAGCAGCACTGTGATGTAGTCTAACAGCGATGGAACAGGAGTGACTTTCCAACAGGTTATGTGCTAACAACATCCTCACCTGTCTCTTCCAGCAGTGGTGACCAAGTTTCCCACCCTACACCAGTGGAAAGGTCAAGTGAAGATGCAGAGCACTGCTCTTGATAAAGCTGCCTGAGAAAATGAGCTCCAGTAGTATCTCTCCTGCTTCTCTGCCCATGAAATAAGCTTATTTCTAGGATCATTCCAAGAAAGAGCTACTGCTCACAGACTATTTGAAAACATACACAGATATAATAGATAACCAATACTTGCATGAATGCAAGAGCTAACGTTTGGAATTAGCTGGGACCACAACTTTCAGAATAAAGTGCAGCATTGTTTTGAGAGCCGATACTTTTCAAGACACCGAGTCACAAGTGAACCAGAGGGGAGAGGAAAGATGAGATGTGAATGCAAAAAGGAAGTCAGCTGGGAATAATAATCCGCAATGTGTAAAACTGGCACTGCCCACCTTCTAATGGTGCAGAATGTTCCTTGGTTATTTGGGTGATTTATGACAAAATAGGCCTTGAACAGGTCAGCAGCTCGCTAAAATTAACAATTTGTTCTTTTGTCAACAGTTTGGTCCTTAATAGAAGAGGCCCCAGACCTCCAGGTCATACATTTCTCAAACCAGAAAAGCATAAAAACTGTAATTATTTACATTAATGTAAACTGAAGAGCAGTTTGTGATTTTTTTTTAATTATTGCAACAAACTCAAATGATGTGTGAAATGCAAATTGCCTGTCTGGTTCACAGAGAAGAAAGACTCTATTGCGTTAGTGCAAGGAGGCAGAGATGCACAATTTCAAGCTCAGGGAGACAGCCAGGAAAGTTTACCACACCCAGCAGGCGCTCAAAGATTTTCAAACAAGCACTCCAGGAAACTGAAATACGTTCTGAAGTTTTTTAAGTTTCCTTATTGTTTTCAATGCACAACCCCTTAGGCTAACCTCCCCGTGTAGTCAGCTAGCTGGAGCCTGCACAAAGAAATTCTGCTTCATACAAAATACACTAAGTAGGAAGAAAAAAAGTCCTAAAGACCTTTCTAGATATTTGCAGGGGGGACATTAAATAGCCCCCACTTTCCATTCAAGTTTTTGTGCATCTTGAAAGTTTTGCTTATGAGATATACGTTGCTAGAAGGCTGTGACCTATGCTGACTGGTCTATCTTAGGTTTGATCCTGCCTGGTGCTGAACACTCTGACACTGTCTCTATGCTTAATTTCCAGCAACTGAACAGTCTCAGAGACTCAGGGTTGAAAACTACATGTGGTTTTCCAACATGTTCCTAGACTAGGGCTGACGTGCTCCACCCAGGTTGTTCTGGGGTTGCCAGAAAACGGTAGATCAATGAAGTAATTTAACTTGAACTGGAAGTCTGATATGCTGTTTTTCAGTAATAATATTTCCACTTTTACTCAATATTATTTTATTAATAAACATATCAATAAAAGCTGTGTCTTACAGTCATCTATCCTGATATTTATGATTGCAGAAAACTAGCAGTAATAGTCTCTAAAGGTATTTCAATCTTTTGCCTTAAAGTCTTCCTCTCTGCAATGATTAAAACTGTGATTAGTTTGGCAGTGGGCTTATTTACAGTAATTTGAAAGTATTAAGTGACAAGAAGTTGGAAAACATTGCTCAATAAGAGGTCTGGAGAGGCTTGCTAATTTAGCTATTGATTAATTTATCATTTTCTTGACCACTTTCTAAGTGCGTGCAACCTAGGGAAATAATGGGTTTCCTTATTATACATTTATCATTAGTGTTAAGATGAGAAACTCATCCTAAATCATGAAATCTGCTCCCGACAAGCTAAGGACAGGAGACGTGACTCGTTAAACACTTGATCACACAAATACCTTTACTCACATGCACAGAATTAAAGGGGCCTGGTACTTGAATTAGGGGATCTGATAAAACAACCTTACTTCAAGTCCCTGAGCAACCTGATCTAACTTTGAAGCTGTCTCTGCTGTTAGCTGGGGGCTACGGGAGGATTACATGATGTTAAGAGGTTCTTCCCTATCTAACTTTCTTTCTATTTGATTTACTACCTCGTACAGGTAAGTCCCATTTGCCAGTTCTGTAGCAAAGAGGAAAAGGCAGAAAACATCCCCCTGCTTCAGCTGCTTCAGTTCACTTCAAACTCTAAAATTAAAACTTTACTAGTGAAAGCCCAAAAATGCTGGTCCATAAATTGGAGCACCTATGGTACAGCCAGGTGTCCCAACATACTCTACAGCACAAGAAGCAAAAAAACCAACTGCTCTAACAACATCCTACCCTGAAGCAGCTACATTGACCAGAGGATGTCCAAGTGAAGCCACAACCCTAAAAAATGTGTAGGATCTAGCTAGAAGGGCAATAAACTTTTCTTTTAGAATCAGACAATGCTATTAGTTATAAATTACTAATAATGCTAATTAAGTTAATAAACCATTCATAAGAAAGCTAGGAAAGGAAATTCACAACAAAAGAAGTGGGGAGGAGTCAGTTATTTGTGAAGCACTATTAGATTTCAAAACATACAAGTTCTTTTTAGTGGGTAAAAACACTAATATTTTTTTATAAGTCCAATGTCCCACTAATAACAAAGTTCCTCTCTCCTTTGCTAGTCACAGTTTTAAGAAAAATAGATCAGGAACCCCCCATACTTCAAAGGGAACATACTTCAAGGGGCCCTTCTGCTTTTTCTTTCTACTCCCTCTCTTCCTATCTCTTAAGCAGCCACACTTCAACTAACATTTATCCTTGACACCTTAATCAGCCAAAGCATTCACTAACTTTTCAGTGAGGAAATGCAGCATCGAGCCCCAACACCTATAAAACAGTTAAACAATGAAGTGTAATAATTTCCTGAATTTCAACTTAACATTTCAAGAAATAAACCCTGTAGCCAAACTGAAATTACAGTTAACACTCCTAGACATGTAGCATTCCAACAGTGGGGATTTTCTTCAGACAAATGATATTTTAATGGGCCTAAAGGGTAGATAAAAAGGGTTCATGCACACATATGATTTTTAGGCTTAATAACCAGAGCTTTCTATTTCTAAGAAAAAAATCAATCAGTGCTGACTATAATCCCTATCTGCAATATACACCCTGTTGTGTGTGAAGAACGTGGAATTCAGGAGGACCCTGTATGTTTAAGGCAGCAAAACACTCCCATATAAAATGCAGTGAGCTTTTCCATTTAAGTAATTGTTACACATAACCTAGACTGTACCTAAACACTAGAAGGGCTCTTTAAACCTAGTCTTAAAGTAATTTAAATCAACAGTAAATCCACTGACTGATAAAAAAGCCCTAACAGTACTTAAGTACTAATAAAACCCATACATCTGTGATATAGTTAACAAACTCTTTGATTTGGATCTCACTGTCCCCACTGTCTGCAACAGAATGAGCTCTTAGATGAACCATGGGTATCAGAAGGAGACTAAACAGGAACTCAAGTTTATTCTGATTAATATCTGCTATTTAGTTCATTTTTAACTTCTCTACGTAAGCATGTAAAGGAAAAAAGAATAATTTCAGTAAAGTCCTCACAGTCATTTCTTTGTTGCTTTTGTAGTTCTTTCCTGTCCTATTTTTGTCAACATTAGCTAACAAACATATATAAACACATTTTGTTATTCAGACCACTACTCCTACTTTTCACAGGAATGAAGTCAGGGGTTTGCAGGATTTGAACCATGTATTTCAAAGGCTTTGGATTAGTTCCTTTCTTACTCTGCCACTAAGAGAATGTGCATACCAGCAACAGAAAGAAAAATAAAAGTCACAGCCTATAAACAGAGAGTTTTGAACACAATAAAACTTCAAGATGTTGATATTCCAGCTGCTTTCATTGTTAATCAGCTGGTGCTGTGATAGGTACTTAAAATATTTTATGTTAAGAATAAGGAATTATTTTGCAGTTGCCATTATGGTTATGAAGAAAGTAACAGTGATGTTCACTAAAGAAAGTCCAATTGAGGAAACAAAAGCTTATGGTAAGTATCTAATTCCATTCTCAAAAGAACAAAAAACCCCCATGAGATTGGCCACAGCAGGCGAGACCAAATGTCTGTTTAGCCCCATATTCTCTCTCTGACAGCAGCCAACTCCAGCTGTTTAGAAGCACAAGGACAGACGATGCCATTTCACAGAACCACAGAGTAATCTGGAAGGGATGAGACTTCTGGAGGTCATCCAGTCCAGCCCCCTGCTCAAGCTGGGCTTCCCCTTCTGACTCCTGCCAAAGATCTCACCCGCTCAAGCAGTTCTCGGTTCAGCAATTTCCTGAGCTAGAAGCAATGCCTTTGCGCTTTCTTCACTATCTACTAGCAGATAGTCCAAGAAAATCCTAATTTACCGCCTCTGACAGTCCTTATCTTAATGCTTAGTGATTTATGTGTTCAAAGAGCTCAGTTTCAACCATTACTCACTCCTCCACAGATCCACTACGGAGACTGCGCACGACAGAGGGCACACCCCATTACACAGCCCATAAGCTCAGTCAGAAGTCCAAAATGGCCAGCTCAACACTCCAAAAAGAAACAAGGGAAATTACACAAGATGGTGTTAACTCGGCTGCCTGCTGCCTTTGTTCTTTCCCTCAAATTCCAGTGTTTATATATTCCAATAGAGAAAAGCTGTTTTATTAACAAAAATAACAACCCAAACAAACAGAAAACAGTGCATTTGAATGCCAAACACCCAACACCTATTGTCACAGGCCCCAGGGCTGCAGCATCATTGATGTCCACAGTCTTATTTCAGTAGCACCCAGGACCTAGCAATATCCGTCTCGTCCTCACTGTTTCATGTCAAAAACTATTCTTTGCTGTAAAAGAATCCTCACCACCTCAGCCCAACTCTGAGCCTAATCCCACCAAAACCTATGGGTGTCCTTCCACCCATAGGGTTCTGGGGGAGGTGAAATGGTTTTACAGAGCGCTTACCACCTAGAGCTTTCAAACAGAAGTGTGCAAATATTACTGCTTTTCGAGTGGGAAACTGAGGAAAGGGGATTTGCCCGAGATTAGCCAGGAGTGAGATACAGCTGTTCCCTGACTCCTGCTGTACCTGTGGGTTTACACAGCCTTGCTACAGCACACTGTCCTGTAGGTGGTCACGCTACAGACTACCACGTGGTCACACTCAATAGCATGAAGCTTGAAATCAAACAAGTAAATTTGTATTACGCCCTGTAAAAACCTCTGCCCTGGCTGCTCTCCTCGCTGGATAACTGACAGGGATACGCGGATTGTAAATGCGCTGGCTCACATTCCTGGCTCTCCCTCGCTTTTATGCACCGCTCAAGTAACACACAGCAACCATGAAACCGGTTTTGAGCGTGGCTGTACCCTGGCAAACCTGGAGCAGGGCGCGTAGGTGCACTCCCAGCAGATGCGGCCGTTCCCGCCGCACACGGAGGGAAGGCGGGCGGGCGAATAGCCAGCCCGCCCGCCCCACCGCGCAGGGCAGCGCGGCGCGAGGTGTGCCAGCACAGCTCCTTTTCAGCTGTGCGCAGCGGACTGGCTGTAGGGACCGACAACGCGCTCAATCTGGCTCTAATTAGCTCCAGCAGCCTTATGTTTGCAATAAGAGGGAGCGCTTTGTTCGGGGCGTGCAAGGGACCAGGAGGCGGTATGCATCCTCCTGCTTCGGCCATACGCTTTTCGGGGTGCCGGGAGCGGCCCGAGAGCAGTGGCCGCTTCGCCGCCGGGGCTTGGCAACGGGTGACCAAGCGCTCTCCTTCCCGAGGTCGCTTCCTCGGCTACTTACACCGGGGTGGGCTGGCAGGGGAACTGGTTCCAGGCGCACTTGTACTGGGCCTGGACGTAGCTCTCCGTCCCGTCCAGCACCGAGCAGCTCACGTTCCTGTTCACTATGTAAGCGCACCAGTTCCTGGGGGGGGGAAGACAAGGGCCGTCAGAAACGGGCAGCGGCATCAGGGGCCCCACATGCCGCCCCAGCCCGCCCGCCCCGGCTTGCCCCTCCGCCGGTAGCGGCTCCCGCGGCCCCCTCCGGGGCGGGCGGTACTCACTTGCTGCGAGAGCCCGGTCGGGTGTACCGCAGGTGCGGGGTGGCGTGGCTGAGGCCGGCGCCCAGGGCGAGGAGGAGCGGCAGCGCCCAGCCCGAGGGCGCCGCGGACCCCAGGCACAGCTCCATGGGGCGATGGGCAGCGGCGGGGGCCGAGCGGGGAGGACCGTTGCCTCTGCGCGGGCTCCCTCCGTCCGTCTGTCCGACCGTCCGTCCCGCCCGCTCCCAGCTCTCTCACTGACGCAAATTCCCCCCCACCGCGTT
>JAVJGG010000029.1:774907-795408 GCA_035590195.1 Aviceda cuculoides
TCTCTTCTCTTCTCTTCTCTTCTCTTCTCTCTAGGCCTGGATTTGGCTGAAGGCAGAGAGAGCTCCTAGATGTTATCTCTGCTCAGTTTATTAGTGTCTTTTCCACTGCACCTACTTCCATCTCATTTTATTGTGCCTGCAAAAGTGGTGCCACCTGAGACACACCTGTTTGTGGCCATGCAATGCTGCCATTCATGGTGCTGCAGCTCTGGGCTTCTTGGTTGAAGAGTCTCCTCTTGCATCTCTCTCTGAAAAATCCTGGAGGGAGAAACGTGTCCTTTATAATGAGAAGAAAGTGTTGGGCACTTGCAGTGATTCATCCTGCAGTGGAAGTTTGGATAAGTGCCTTAGGCTGGAATGCCTAATTTTGGGATGGCTGAGAAGAGATGCATCTTATAGTCCTTATTTCACCTCTGTGTGGCCTTGCTTCACAACCTGTGTGTGTTTATGGGACAACTCTGGGAAAGCCATAAAGCACAGAAGATGCACACAAGTTTACAGCAAGTGATTTCCAAGTTGTTTCTGTGCCCTGGTGCTAGCTAAATTGTAATATGTAGGGGAAGCGCTCAGCAGCAGGAAGGATTTCTTCTGACAGAGCAAATCAGCTCAAAATCTCCTTGCAGGAGAGGTTAAGCACAGCAGACCCAGATCTGTCAAAACTACACTCATATCATCATCAAGGCAGACAGTGTCCTCTCTTCTGCTGTTAGGAGTGTGGTATTTGTTAACCCTTTACTCCCTTCCTTTCTCAGTCTGTGTCCTTTTAACAGGATTAACCTGTTAATCAGATTAGCATGCCTGACTTCATCCTCCTCATTGCTGCTGTACTTGCCAGCCCATCTGAGCCAGTTAAAAGTCACCATTGGCAGATACTACATATTTTTCTATTTGATTTTTTTCCTGCTGTTGCTTGTCATTTGACCTTTCCTTGTATCTCACTAGTAGAGATGCTTGAAGATTATATCTGTTTCCTTTTGCATGGATACTACATTTGGCACTCCTTTTCCGCAATGAGGGCTGACACGTCAGCACTTTCCTTTTAAACCACTTTAGGGAGGTTTAGATGGGCCATAAAAATGTGTGCTAATCTGAAAGTTGATGTACAGGTAGCAGGGACATGCATGCATGCTGGCGTTGATGAGTTGTGGAGATGCAGCAGACAGAGTAGACATTTCAAATGCATTTTCTGGCACTGCTGTTATTGCCAAAATATGTTTTTTCACATGAACAGCAGGTTAGAAAGAAGATGAACAGAATCAATGCATCAGTGGAGCTTAGGTGAAAAAAATGACTGCAGGAGACATTTATACTCTCAAGAAGAGCAGCTTTGAGAAATTGTCCCCACCTTAGGAAAGATGTTTCTCTTCTAAGAGTGATTGAAATGTTGCTTTAAAAAAAGAAAAAGGAAAAATATTGAGGACACTTGAAGTGTAGTGAATCAGCTGATATCTAGCAGTCCTAGGGCTGGGTCAAGGGAAAGACAGGTCTCAGCAGCCTTAACACCAGCAATACATGAAAAGTCTGAAGCCAGCAAACATGACACCATGAGCCTGAACTATCGATGTGAAACAGTTCCTGCCTTCCAGCGAACAACGTGACAGTCAAGCCACTTATCTTAAATACTTACTAACACACCGTATAAGACCCAGATAAATGATTGCCGCTTCTTCCTTGTTTATCATCTCAAATAAAGGTTTAAGTTTCTAAAGCTCATCCAGTGCTGTAACTGATACATCACCTGTTTCGGGTAACCAGCTCTGGCCCTAATCTGGCAGTGTGGTTTTTGGGATTGCCCTGTCTAGGGAGGACCTGCCTGTCGAATTCTCATTCCTAGACTGTTGTTATCTACTTTTTCTTTTCTATATCAGTTTCTTTGAAAGGCAGTGCTATTTAAAGACAACAAATGTTCCTCTCGAGCACGTACAAATATAGAACACATTTCACGATGTCTTGCCTTGCGGTTCCTGCACATTGCATAAGAATTGCTGTTTAAATTATGGTGATGTCCTGGAAGTGTCACGATCATATCTTAAAGAAGTGAGCTAACTTATTTTCCCATAAACATGTGCAGGGCAGCAGTTAATACCTAAAGTTACTAGAAAAATGCCCATTTTTCTGCTTTCATGCTTTTTGAGCTGATCCACAACAAATTCCCTGTAGGCAGAAAATGGCAGCTCCTTGGTGTTAGCTAAGGGGAAACCTTAAAACGTGAAATGTATTAACCCACCTGGTTTTATGAGTTTTGCAAGTATAAAAAGGCAGTCTTTATTCAGGCTTTTTCTTGTTTCTCTTGGTTACCATCACAGTAGGTGGAAATTTTCTGTTGAAATGGGATGTGGTAGTGCCTGCAATATCCAGATCTCTGGGATCTTTATTGTTACTATTGGCATGTCCTCAGAGTGGAGTATTGCTGTATTTAAGGAACCGCAGAACCCAAGTATATTGCTGAGACCCTGTTTGATGATGAAATAAATGATGATGAAAAAGCAATGATAAACATAATGAATTCCTAAGCATGGAAATAAATACAAGGCCTTGCACCATGCAAGAAATCTTTTGAGCATTGAGAACACGCTCATAGGCATCATTTCCAGGGCAGGGTCCTGTATCCAATGCCTCTTCATTTTGCTCTGCTATTCTCCATTCTAGATGCCTTCAACAGACAGCAGAATGAGATGTGGACAGGCATGTGGTTTTCCTTTATAATCCAGTTGGCTTGTCCTCTTGAGAGTTGTCCTGGGCTTCTGCTGGTTGTGGTATAACTGTTTTCCAATAAATTGAGTCGTGTGACATGAGTATTGCTCTGCTCTTGAGGTCTTTGGAAGATTGTGAGTCTGCCCACTCACGATACAGAAAATAATCCCCTTGGCTGAGGATGATTTAATGGAGTATTTGAAAATGTATTTTCCCTGAGCATTTCATCAATTTTCTGTTTTCATAATTGCTGCCGCTTTGAAGTAATGCTTGTGGATGGCATCTGAGTCAAACCACTGGTCCCGGTGGAACTGAACCTTCCTTTTGACTGTACGATTGATGCTTATGATAGTAATAACACTTTGCACTTCTCTCGGTCAGATTTTCCTTAGGAGAATTGCAGAGTCCTTTCCAAACCTGTGATCTGGGTACAGTAAGGGATTTAGGTCAGACTTGGCACTTCTGGAAGTCTTCAGTACCTGCTGGTGTCTGTGAAGTTTGACTGGGGTGTGTTCTCCCAGCTTTGCATTTCACAGGATCTGGGCCACGCAGAGGTGCAGTGCTGCCACTCTCCGGGGGCACGCTCAGGAGCCCCAGCTCCTCTCCAGGCTCACCATGTTAGTGCAGCACCCACACTCTTTGCTTCTGCAGGTGACCATAGGCTAGTGAGGATCTTCAGGCTGCTTGGGATCAGTTTGCAAAGGGATTAAATGCACAGCCTGATGTCAGTCCATGGGACTGCAAAACAGCAAAGGCACATCCCAAACAGCTCTAAGGAGCTGAACATGGCTCTCCCCAAACCACCCTGCAGCACAAGCACCCCCTGCTCCCATCCGTGCTGGGGCTCCCCTGCCCTCAGTGAGATTCCACATCCAGGCGGAGAGGGAGAGGCTTATCTCAGGGTGAGAACCACATGTGTCAGTCATAAGCGATTTTAATTTCCAGGAGCTGTGTGTGAGTCCCAGATCAGCTAGGCTGAATCCTCAAGCAAGGTTTTGCTCAGTCTGTAGCAAAGAAGGTTAGCTGGCGCGGTTTCATGTGGATAGCCACAGCACCAAATCCTCCTTGCATGAGCTTGGCTTGCACCAGCATCGTGTCATCATTTATAGCTGGTCTCTGGATAAATGAATGTTGCTTGTTTGTATAAAAATGCCATGAAAAAATCATCTCGCTCCCTGGCAGTGCTCCATCCTGGGAAAGTTGAAAGAAAAACGGAGACTCGGTGCCTCTGCACTACATCCTGTGGTTGAGCCAGATGTTGTTGAGAGCAACACTAGACTGTTTCAAACAAGTGCTTTTTGCTGAAGATAAGTATTACAGGCTGATACATCTGTGACCTGTGAATATCTGGGACTGTGTCTAACAAACATTGCACATTATAACATCAGTCCAAGAGGGAAGTGCAGCAAACCCGGCAATGGGAAGGGTGGCCTTAGCCTGTGCATGGAGCGTAAGTAGCCTGGGGCAATGCATTACTTAAACCTCTTGCTGCTGTGGACAAAGTGGCTCCTGGTGTTTTTCTGCAAACAGTCTGCTTAATTCCCAGGGAAGGCAGGTTTCTAATTGAGGAGCTGCATGCTGTGTATTCACCCTGAGCTCTGATTTATGTGTGCTGTTATTGGAATACATATTCATGACATTTTTTGCATAAAGGAAATTATTGTTGTGAAAATATATAGGGCAAGAATCCCTTCAGTTTGTTCCCTCCTGAAGTGTCTCTTGTGATTCGAATGAAATGGAAAGTGGCGAGTTTGGGTTTGCATTAGTCTGGGTGGGAAGGGGGGGGTCATTTGTTAGAGAGCTGTCCTTTTGTGAAAGGGATATGGAGGATTAATAAATGGTGATAGACGCTGTCATTCATACTTGGTTGTATCCCCAGATCACTCTCTAGTTTCTATCAGTGTGTGGCATTGGTTATATTATTATCAGTTATATTATAGTAACTGATGAGGTTACTAGAATACATTCTGCTCGCTCATACAGCATATGTATAGTGTGGGTTAACGTAGCTCCACACGTACCTGAAACCAGCTTTGCTGTCCCTCAAAAATGTCACCGGTTTCTGTACGTTTGTTGGAATATGTAGTGTTTGTGCTGTGCTGGGGCTTCGGGGTTACCACTGAATGCCGTAGCCTTTCAAGATGTTTATATTAATGTGCTCATCCTACAGCTGTAAATTTTTTACGCACTTACAAAACATCAAAGTCTTTTGGCAATTTGTAAGTAGAGAAGGTGGTTGAAATTGTTGTCTGAACTGGATACATTACTCTGCATGAGTTGTTCGCCCAGCCCTGGACCTGGCCACTGTGTCATTCATGATGACTTACTGGGCTTTGGGTAACTCGTGCTGCCTACCTATGAATAAAAGACCCTTGTCCTTCATCAACACTGTCAGAACCAGGCAAATCAAAGAAATGAGGAAGAGGTGGTGCTTAGCAAGCATAAGGCTGATTTCTGATTAAATGTGAGCTTTTAGCATACCATGTAGATGAGATCTACTGTTAAATTAATACACTGAACTCTAAATAATTACTTGAAGGGAAAAAAGAGCTTGAAATGATGAATCACTTGCCAGCATGCTGAGTGTTTCCTGAATGGAAGACAGGTTGCTACTGCTTCTCTCCTGGAGAGAAAAATACCTGTCTTGTGCAAGTTCAACCTTGTTTCCTTTTCCATTTGAATTATAAAATGTCTCTGTTTGTTTTATACAACCATTTCATTGGCTTTGAGAAGGAACATAAGGTTGTTTACTGTGCTTTAGCCTTGTACTTTAATCTGTTTTTTAGTAGCAGAACAAATTAACTGCTTTCTCCACCTCTAGTAAGACAGCTCTGGTTCAGAGCCAGCTTAGCCTTAAAACAAAGGATGCTTTTAGTCACCACATCTTCCCAAGCTCCCATCTTCAGTGTGTTATTTTATTATTTTTCCTCTGATTTGAGATAAAAAGTGGATATGTGTAAAGCTATATATTTACAATATACTAGGCGTAAGCCCCTGAGAGCTAATGCAGTCTGGCTTTACGCAATTTAGGGCACCACGTTACTCCAGATCAAATGCTTTGCCAGAGTAAGTGTGTTCTGATACATGTGAAATCCTTTTAAGTGGCAAATGCTGCACAGGCAACCAGATGTAGCAAGTGATTATTAATACCAGCAATTAGCATATCAGGAAATTAGAAAGCTAAAATAAACTCCTCAAAGGGGGTCATCTTTTGGAGATTGCATTGTAGTGACAGTGTGCTGTCCTGCAAGCTTAGAAAGAATGAAAAAGCTAATCTTTCCCCTGGTAGGGAAGAGCATACAACTACTCCTAACACAACTGGGAAAGAGAATACCAGAGGGTAAAAAAGATGATGATGATAACAGTAGTAATAGTAGCACGAGTACTAAGAGAGATTTTTTTTTGAAACAGTGGTTCAGGAGGCATCAGCGTCCTCTTCTCCAGGCAAAGCTCCATCAGTCTGGTATTACAGAGGTGCTCATGGTCAGGGAAATCAGGAAAAGCTTCATCATTGGTAACCACAGCCTCTGTGTCCTTGAGGGTATTATACTAGGAATTTGGAGTAAAAGTGGTGGAGAGCTTCAGGGTGTTGCAGGTAGCTGGCTTTGGATGAAGCTTTCTAAGCAGATCCTGCTAGAAAGAATGAAATGTCTTGGTACCAGTGAAGTGCCCCAAACGCCATTTTCTTCTGCCACTGGTCCACATTATCACAAAAAGTATTATTTCCGCACTGGAAAGCTGCTTATCAAAACTTTGCCCAGACCTGATTATTTCCTGATTCTTTGGAAAGGATTTAAAGAAAGATCATGCTTATAAATTCGCTTGCATTTTTTCCCCTGCCACCTTCACAGTGAAAACCTAAAACGTCACATAAAATATCTAGTTTTTCTCAGTCTTCAGTTACCAATCACTGGACTTCATATGCTTTCCCAGTTATCTTGTTCAAATATGGATTGTGCCACGCATAGAAAGGCATAATTATTTAAGACTTGATAAAAAAGAGAATACAAAGCTCTTGGTTTCTCTAGGTATTTCTGATTTTGGACTGAATTCGGGAGGAAACCACTGGAAGGGGAAATCATATACCCCTGTCCAAAAGGATGGTCTGGACCTTAATGAAGCTTTTCAGAAGTCAGAATAAACACACTGTAAATTCTTATCCCCATTTTAGTTCACATCCCTTGTCTCAATTGTAACAGTTGCTTGGCAAAGCCAGACATAAAATTCCTGAAATAAGCCAGATGCTGTGGGAATTATGTGAAATAGTTTCACTGAGGAGAGAGGACACTCAGAATATTATTTTCCCGACTATGAAATGGAAACCATTTTTTGGAAAATGAACCATTTTTCCTACTTAAAAAGAAGAAAGGCACAGCACGATCTGTGCTCGCTGGAATGCAGGCCTGTTTCTGTGCAAGTTTTGCGTGTTTCACTGAACTGGCTGCAAAGTTACTTGGAATAAAACATTGAAACTTTCTCCGTGTGGAAATGTTTTCATTGGTTTCACACAGCTTCTGGGGCAATGGAAAACTGTGCTGATAATAGATTACTTGCCTCAAAAGAAAATGTAGTACAGAATTTTTATAGTGCCTTAAACTTGGTTTTGTTTGAATGTCATGTGGTAGTTCCATAGCTCAGGGGACACTGGGATTTCTTGGTGGTCCTTCCCTGCTTCACACCACCAATGGAGGCAGAGGCCGGATACAGCTGCCTCGCAGGTGATACCCTTTCCCTTCCAAGTGCCCAATAGTTTCCAGCAGCTTTGAGTGTAATGAAATAGCCTCTTTTCTGTGTAACAGCCCTAAAACACCCACATGAATATGGATTATTTGGATTCAGCTGGATAAGGAGTTACTGTTGTGGACCAAGGTCTTCAGTGCTGAAGACCTTGCTGCTTCTGTACCTTCTACCCTGCTTCTGTAGGCCCCATGACAAGGGGGAGATTGAGCTGGGATTTGTGGGAGCAAAGTCTTTTGAATGCTTCTTGCAAGCATCTCCTAAGCATGAAAGTGCACAAACACTAAACGTTCTCTTTTCCTCTGAAGAAGCCACAATTGCAAAGCTGGGAGACATTCTTCCTCACTTTTCCTTCAGCTTAGGTGGAACTGGCTTCTCAATCAGCCAACCTAGTTGATACCCACTGTCCCCAAATTCCAAACAAAACCAAGGACTTGGAAAAATACTTCTCTGCAAAAATACTCTTGCAGAAATAGCTTTCATGAAATTTTGTGTGTGTACATATATATATATAAGTCCCAACTTGGCACTGTGCTGATAGCTATAAGCAGTTATTAGAATTAATTAAAATATAATACACGGTCAGGGAAATGAAACTCAATTTCACATTCAGTCTTTAGCCTAGTTACTTCGTTATGAATGCAGTAATAAGTTTTGAAAATACAGGTGAATATCATGCAAATTAAAGGGAGGATGAAGTATTTTCTAATTTTATCTGGTAAAACACATTAAGGACTGCAGCAGGTCAGCTGGTGTAGTATTAATCACTTCTCAACCCCTGGGGTTGGGCTTTTGGGGCACTTCAATGGCTGCCTACTTCATCAGGGAAAATAAAGGGAGTTTTAGGCATTCTAGGCATCTTGCCCAGCAAAAACAAAAGGTGTCATTAACTGGCTGCTAGTGCCTAGTTTTTCTAAGTTAGTTTTCTTTTAAAACTTTTATTGAAGCAATTTTTTCTTTTTTTCCTCATGTAAAATAGTCCACGCAAAGAGCCAATATGTTTGTGCATTGTGATTACTCCTTATTATCTTTATGAAGTTTAAACTAGTACAGAAAAATATTGACTTCTTACGCTGAGCTAGCTAACAGCATTTATTTCTTACTATACAGCAGCCAAGAAGTAAGCTTTCTGGCTCTTTCTATTACAATTTTTTCCATCATTTTGTTGTTATGGGTCTGAACTCCCGTTGACTCTTAGGCTTATTTTTTGCCAGCAAAGTAGGCACATCCTATTGAGCAACTGAGCTTCTATGGAAAGCGGTCAGTAAAAAGAAAAAAAGATCTGGCCTAATTGTGGGCTCTTGGATGGGTGCAAGCTGCTACAGAAGAGAAGATGCAGCCAGCTCGCTGTTTTCATAGCTGATGTAAATCATTGGATTTGGCATGGAATAAAAATGCTACGGCCCAGCACAGTCCTGGTGAGGTATGAGCCATCTGGAAGGCCACGGCTAGTGTGGTGACTGGGCTGCTCATGCGGACACTGGACAAGGAATGAGAGGTGGGGGAATCCATGACACATGCTAGTGTGGCCAGCAGGAGCAGGGAGGTGATTGTTCCCCTGTACTCGGCACTGGTGAGGCTGCACCTCGAGTACTGTGTTCAGTTTTGGGCCCCTCACTACAGGAAAGACACTGAGTTGCTGGAGCGTGTCCAGAGAAGGGGAACCAAGTTGGTGAGGGGCCTGGAGCACAAGTCTTAATGAGGAGCGGCTGAGGGAACTGGGGCTATTTAGTCTAGAGAAGAGGAGGCTGAGGAGAGACCTTATTGCTCTCTACAACTACCTGAAAGGAAGTTGTAGTGAGGTGGGTGCTGGTCTCTTCTGTCTGGTGGCTAGTGATAGGATGAAAGGAAATGTCCTCAAGTTGCACCAGGGGAGGTTTAGATTGGACATTAGGAAAAATTTCTTTACTGAAAGGGTTGTCAGACATTGGAACAGGCTGCCCAGGGAAGTGGTTGACTCACCATCCCTGGAGGTGTTCAAAAAATGCGTAGATGTGGCACTTCAGGACAAGGTTTAGTGAGCATGGTGGTGTTGGATTGACAGTTCGACTCAATGATCTTGAAGGTCTTTTCCAACCTAAATGATTCTATGATCCTATGATCTCTAAATCCCTTCTGAAGGGATGTGTGGTTGCAAAGACAAATATACCAAGAAGCATATTAAACTGGAAAAAAGGAAAGTTTCTATCTTATTTTATTCACCGAGTTTACAAAAAAATTATCTGTGATTATTCTAGAAATTATTGTCAAGAAATTACTCTTGAGAAATGTTTTGCATTGTGTCCTAATTGTGTGTCTAATTGTGTGTTAATCAGACTACGCAAACCATTTGTATTGAATTTCTCAGGGCTGCAATTAAATAAACTGGTGATAGCAGAGTTCTGGTTTGATCAGTTAAGCACTCTAAATAAGCCAAGGGCAACATCCTTAAATCAGGTAAGTACTTCACTCCCACCAAGTTTGATGGGAGTTAACAGCCTGGATCTTTGTGAAAACTGGAGCTTAAGTACCCGAGATTTGTTTCAGTCAAACCTTTACTGGGTAACATCACTGGATACCATCTGAGTGCATTGCGTGCCTCACTCTGTCACCTTCTTTTGAAAATCTCAGGCAAAAATCAATAGTTTAATTAAACAAAACCAAATATTCTTTTGTTCAGACATGCTGGGTTAAAGCATTCTAGGACTTGGGCAGCCAAGTTCATGGAGAATGGGGAAGTATAGAAGTGTTTTCCACGTAGGATGGCCTTGTTGATTGTTTCTTTCCAGTACTGGGAGAGGTGGGTAGGTCAGTTTAAATACATGGCTCCTAACAAGCAATAGCTAGTTAATTGCAATTAGTAGAAAGTGAGGAATATCTAAATATGTATTTAAACTGTCTCGTATCTAAAAACTGACATTTCCATTCTGCATCATAATATCCTTTAGCTAAGTATTTATTAATATTGATAAATACTTACATTTTAGAACATCTCAGAGATTTCAGTAGTATCTGTAAGTTATCTGTGAGATGAGTCCAGCTCAGTCTTGAATTTCCTTTTTCCCACCTGAGATCAAAACCTCCTGGTGACACTGTTTCCTCTGATTCATTCAGACACGTCCTGCTCTTCAGCACTCTTCCTGCTGCAGGCTGTACGGATGAGCGTTCTTGATCAGCCACCAACTTGTATCCTCTTTAATTTGTCTTTTATTGTTAAAAGGAAATATCCATTGCCATAGAGGGTGTGTCTTTTATATTGTTTTGGAAGAGCACCAACTACAAGAATGATCGTTGAGGGAGAAGAAGTTAAAAATGTTGAATGTTGCTGGTGTGTTTCCTGTGTGGTGGACTGAAAACTGGTGGATCAAATGACTGTAATACTTCCACTGAACAACAAGACTGTCTGCAGTAGTGGTAAAATGAACTCATGGTTTCAGAATTTACTTAAGAGAACATAAGATATGAAGAATTTATGTATAGCAGCATGTGTTCAAGAATGAACTCGGTCATGGACTCAATTCAGGGCATCTGGCATTATTTACAGCATTCACTTTTACTTTTAGGAGCACAGAATTTCAGGCTTGTAGAGTGTTATTTAAAATACTTTTTTATGACAGTTAAAATTGAACCCAAACTTTAGGATGAACTCTGTCAGGCATTAATACTCTCTGTGCCTGTTCGTGTTAGGCTTTTCTTCTTATTCCCTTTAGCCATTTACAGAACAACATGGTGGGGTCGTTACTGTTCTAGGATGAGAAATGATTAAGGAAGGAATCCTGTTGTTTTATAGGTACCTGTCAGTGATGCTAGAGGATACGAACAAAATCAGACCTTTGTTGTCTTCAGTGTTACATGGTCGCAAGCTTTGTGCCAAGGCCTGGTGTCTACAGAGAGTTTTGCTACTTCAGTTATACTAACAGTGTTAAAGCTAGAAAAAGATCTGTACATACAGCTGTGGTTATCATGCATAAACTGGTATAGCCTATTTCAGTTTGGGAAGTGGTTAAACTCTGTGCCAGGTGAAATTCCCTGTATTCCAGTAATAACAGCACCCGTGCTAAGTGTTGTAGGCCAGCTGAGGTTGGGATGGAGGGGGAGGCAGTGGGAAGGAAGCAGAGAAGGGGTAGGGAGTTTTGGTCTTTTCTTTCACGTTGTGTAGCTCTTTCTGAAATAAATGAAAAGCTTACATTTGTCATTGCTGTTTAGAAATATATCGGCTATCGTTTCTCTCCTTTCAAATTTCATTGTGGAGGAACAGGACAATCTCTGCTGTGAGATGCTGCCTTACTTCATGTCAGTCTACACATTCAGTTTGAACAGTTTTCCAATGTTACATTCAATTAATGTCACACCAGCTCATTCCTACTCTTTCCCTGAAGTTTGTCATTAATAAAGAAAGAATATCACAGAGGCTGTAGCTGTAGACATATTTTTAAACTGCACTAGGGGAAAATAAATTTTTTGAAGCACATCAGGATGTTTCCTAATTGGAGGTCAAGGAAGTCACTGCAAATTATTACAATGTAATTTCACTGCAAATAGTATACTGCAGAAGATTAGCATGAATTATGGGGACAGTTCTCTTTCACAGAAGAATACATCTGTATCCAGAGCATATACAATAAGCCAAATGTCTAGAAACATCAATTGTGTATAATTGAAGAGGTTTAGATTAGTTTTAGATAACTCACAAGAGCCACTTCACTGACTGTATCCTGAGACAGTCAAAACTTCACTGCCTCATGCATAAGTTGTCCTTTTTGCCCTGAAAAGGTGGGAATGCTTCCACGACCTTTATTCCTAAAGAGGTCTGATCAGTTCAATGGACTTTACAAGTTACAACTGTGAAACCCTGATAGACGAGGAATGTCTTATCGTTGTTAGATTATGGAATGCATTTAGTTACATCAGTCTTCTCTTTAAAAAAATGAGGCAGAAAAAATAATCTCTGCATCTACTGTGCTTCATTTGTCTTTACAGTTTTTTTTAGTATTGCAGCATCTCATACATTTTGCTTTTTCATTCAAGCTCCAGTTCCTGGAATTCCAGTGTGATTTGAGCACTTCAGATTGTATTGCAAGAAAAAGTTAGTTCTGGCATTCCTTTGCAAAGAGTAATTTGAATACCTGACTCAAAACCATCCTACAGAGTCAGAAACAAAAAGGCAAGTACAAAGACTTTTATACTTTTTAAATATCCTGATTTTAAGCCAGTCTCCTGATTTTTTTTTTTATTGCTAGAGCTTTGCAGTAACTTATTATCTTTATCCAACTGCTTCTGACTTTCAGCAGTCCTCTGGAGTTGCTGTTCTGGAGTTGGCAGTGCAGATTATCTTAAAGCACTATTTGCTATGTGGCACATTAAAAGGCAACAAAGACTTTAATTAACTTCTCTATCCAATTATGGAATCAGAGTTCTTCACTCTTCTATCTTACAGTTCAGCCTTCCTTTTCAATTACTTCATTCCATTTTCCTTGCATGTTAGCTTTCTCTGGTACAGGTCATTTATCTGTGTTGAGTTATTGGTGTGAAACTTATAGCATAGGTGTGTACTGTAACTTAGAGTAAAAGACACTTTCCCTTCTTTTCCCTTAATTCAGTCTGTGGTAGCTGGGTATTTATACTTCAGCTGCCCCCTAAATCCGCAGACAGCACTTCATGCCTGACTCATTTCTTGATGACTTGCAAAACTCTTCTGAGATGAGAAAGTGTTCAGGCTTCATAATTGCTTCCAGGCTTTAGTGACTCTAAGTGTGAGGAGCTCAGCTTAAAATTCAAGCCTCGATCCTTTGCATGGATATACTCTTCTGTTTTTAGGCAGTTAGCAAAAAAAAAAAGGGGGGGAGGGCGAAGAAAAAGACAAAAGTCCACAGCCAAACATTGCAACATAGGTTGGACACACGTCCAGGGTTGGAAACAAAACAATCCTTCTCTACAGACTGTCTCTAGGGTCTGGTCCTGTTTTGCAATTGGCAAAAAATAGTTATAAAAGATATTAGACTGACAACAAAACCTCACTGCTGGACAAGGTTGGCTTGGGCCTTTTGAAGGCAAGGGGCGTCTGCAGATTCCATGCTCTGCATGAAACATACACAGTCCGTGAAAGTGAGCAAAATCAGTAAGTACAAAGTTGCTCAGTGCATGTGCAGTTGGTGCTGTAGCTGAGACTGTTGATAATGCACGATATATCCATTTGTGGTTCTTAGACCACTAGCAGACTGGTCTGCAGAGTATTGAGAAAAGTGGGCAGTTGCTGTGAAACTAGGCAAAATGCCAACAAAAAACATTTTTATTTGCTTTTCCTACCAGACAGTGCATTTGGTTGTACAATACAGGGAGTCAATTTGTACAGAGCACTTCTTGGCCGGTAGACCCTGGGAGCCATTTCAGATGGGAAGCCTGAATTCTGGCCCCCTGTGTCTGTGCTTTAAGGTGTTAGCATCTGATGTGGTTGCATGGACCTGCTGCTGCTGCAAATACAGACTTTTGGAACATTCAAAATTGTACACATGTAAATGAGTGATGGCTTCTACCTCTGGTCAAGGCATTTATCCAGTGTAGTGAGGACCAGACTGTTGAAAAAGACAAGACCCATCCACAGTTGCTCTCTAGTAATTATTAGAAATTTGGTTCTCTTTCTGATATTTTAAACAAGGAAAAAGGGAGAAAGCATTTGGTTTTAAAACCTTAACTTTGTGTGCAGGTTACTAAATGACAGTTAGATCATCCAAAACAGGCAGATTTTGTAGCTATAACAGTCAATGATGAACAGAGCAAGTCTACTTGTCATCGCCATCATGTACACAAATGGGTACCAAAAGAGAGCCACCGTATTCTGTTCTGAGGGTGGAAATCCAATGGCTTGATTTTCAGTAGTACAGAATAGCCAGCAGCTCCCACAGAAGTCTACTGCATCACTGCCTACAGGAATGAATCCTATTTAATCATCTTTAATTTCCATTCTGAAGGAATTTATACCAGCAGACTTAACCTGAAGCTTAGGAAAGAAGAAAATTAATTGTGTGAAGTGACATCCAGCACTTCATCTTCAAAGCCATTTGGACCCTTTGGCAGAGATAATGTGATAGTACTTTTTTCATCCTGAAGACTCTGCTTTTCCTTTTTTCTTTTGAGTGGAATTTTACATTTACCACTCGCACATCTTCCTCAATCTTTATTAAACATATATATGCAGAGGATTAGAAAACAGTTCTTTTTTAAAAAGTAAGCTGACAGAGGAAATTATGCAGATGAAAGCTCTAGATGTTATGGATACTGAGATGCCATTATTTATTTTTCACCTAAGTGAATTTTAATGGGATTTGACTACTTCTGTATCTCTCTTTCTGTATAGTTGCTTTGTCAAAGTGTTCCAAGAGCAATAATGGGCACTGCCCAAAACCTGAGGAATGTTCTCACAAATTTCCTTATTTCCCAGGGATGAGAAGCACTGCTGGACCGAGTGAAGGGAGATATACAGTCAGTGTGCATGCAAAATAAGGCAAATTGGTTCCATAGACAGAGCAGACTTAAAAGTGACAGCTGTGATTTTGAAATTCAGAAACATTCTAAAAGCTGAGAACAAAAGAACAAGGTAACAATTAATAAACTTGCTGATTTCCAAAGTTCTAACTGTATTGTAAATGTTCTGCAAAATTGCATTTTAATGCAGAACACTGAACTGCTTTCTGCTTTGCCAACTCAGGAAAAAAAGCCCAGATTTCTTTCCAGTTCTTACCCCACAGGAAGATGGCATACTTTTCATTATGATTTTTCACATGCAATCTCTGCAGATGCAGGAGAGTTTTTCAACAAAGGGTGGGCTCACATTTCAAGTAGTGCTGTGGAAAATGTTCCATATCATCAGGTCCTTGACACACTACATAGATGTGTCAGCATGTCTTTATAAGGATCTGGAACAGTCAGTCTTGGCAACAGAGCTAACCAGCAAACTCTTTGACCCTAAATTCCTCTATTTTGATAATGTTATCATGCATTTGACACAGGGTCACTGTTACTCTCTTACATACAGGAAACTTTCAGAAGAGAAACTGGTTAATGCTTCTTCAAGAGAAATCCAGGCTGAAGTGATAACCTGCACCCCAAAACAAATACATTGCAAATATCCTTTGTTTTATAGCTATGCTAGTTTTCTTATCTGCTGAGTGCAAGAGGGTCTAAATACAAAACAATTCTGACAGATCATTTGAAAACATGGTTCTGCTATTGAGAAGATCCATCTGGACAAGCAAAAAGAAAAAAATGGTGTGACAATATACCACTTGATTCAACATCATGAAGCATGAATGAGGTTTGAATTTCCTTAGTAGCATCCCGAGTATAAAAGTTGGAATATAAACAGATCTGAGTAAACTATGTTAATTCCAGATAAATCTATTTGCCAAAATTCTAACAAAAGCATTAACATTCTGCTTTCTCCAAGCCTAGCAGAACCACCTCCAGGCCCTCAGAGAATGCAAAAGAGTTCAAAAGTTCACTTGTTATTTGCACTTCAACACATTTGGTTAAAATAATGTTTCTAATCTTTACACCAGAAGTCATATATATTACCATTCTAAGATAAGAGACAGTAGAGCACTTCGAATTTTAAATGTATTTATGGGATTTAAAAATCAATGTATCAATATATAAGGAGCAACTCTTCTCCAGAATACCTGACATTTTGTATGTAAAGCACATGAAGTATATCTGCTTATATTCATCATTATTTCTCTTTCTCCAAGCCCACTTAGTTTTCTAGAAAATACTGGTTACACTTCTGAAATATTAACATAAAAAATGACTTGGACTTGCATAGCCTAGAACACATGTTCCCACGCTGGGATTCAGTGGGTGGCTGAGTAAATGGGGATTAGATGGCTCTGGGAGCCACAAGACCCCCCACAAAGAAGATAAGAAATCTAAAAAAAAATCAGAGTGTTTTCTTTCCCATAAGAAAACTAGCCTATTGTACCACCAAACCTTGTTTAAAATTGATTCTGTTTCTCTGACCCTTCAGCAACGCAGGGAAGTTACGTGATCACAATTGTGAGGAAAAGTGGCCCATAAAAAGTCGTTTGGGACAGAGTATTTGGCATAAGTTGCAAATCCACTACATAGAGGTTTTGCAATGTATAATCACTAGAATCCGGAATCTATGCCTACCTGTCAATGTGGAAACAGAAGCAGGCTTTAGGAGTCTCGCTGTTGAGGTTATCCATAAATCTAACACAGTAGCTCTTTCGTGTTGATAGATGTGTCCATCTCAATTCGGCTTTCATGTTACTTCTTGCGTACTTATCTGGGATTTTATTTTCAGGAACTCCAGCAGTTTCTGGTTTTCTGCTCGTCTTCTCTGTGCTGTCAGCATCTAATTGTAGGGACCTCCTACCTCAGAGCTGAGTCTCTTGGGGGCTTTTGAAGTCATCTGCCAGTAGCCTCCATGGATGGTTCACCTCTAACCCTAAGCTGCTTCAGTCTTGGAAGTGTCCCAACAACAGAGGCCGAACAAACTGCCAGGTCTCCTTTTGGGATATGTGAAACTTCAGACCCAGTTTTCAAAGCCAGTGATGTCTGATTCCTTATGCCTTCTTCATCACTTTCACACTTCCCCCTTTCCTGCCACACACTCCTCCATTCAGACTTCTGAGGGCTCTTTTTTATGTTTGAAGTATCTTAGCACATGTAAATGGCAAAGTTTGGTAGAGGAGAGAGACTACCAGCATTACAAGCTTACTCTTAATAACACTTAAGAAGAAAAAGTAAACACCATTTTGGCTTTGTGCAGTGTGAGACAAGCACAGCCTTCTGGCAGCACTCCTGCTGGCCTCACAGAGTTTGCAGAGTAAGGAGGAGGACAAGAATAGTCAAATCTCGTACAGGTTGGGTGCTCTGACACTGACTCCCAGGTGAGCTCAGTTCTGGAGGTAGATAAAATCTTCATCCAGAGTCCACCTGGGTAAGTCAGTCTTGGCCTGACCACCCACTTTGAGGCACTTTTTTCCTTTCAAGCTGTGCACGACAATAAACTGCCTTGGGCATCTGAATGCTCTCCACTCAGAATGTAATTACAAACTTCAAAACGGTGGTTAAAATGCCAATGAAGGACGTGATTAGTTGCAAGCTTGCATATGTCTGTCTAACAACACACTGCAACAGCAACACACCATAACTTAGTAATTGATCTAACCCATCCCCATTTTCACCACACTGTTGCAGCACTTTGACTCAACCAGCCTTGTTTTATACCTTCAGGTCGTTTCAGGTGTGGATGACGGAAGATAAAGTTGCTATACTGAAGGCAGCTCTCTGTAGCCAATTTATCTGCCAAAATTACCATCTGCAAGAGAAGCAGGCTCAATTTCAGCATGTGAGGCTTCTCTCATGTGTACCAGTCTTCAGTGTGCTTCCACTTCAGCAGCTCTTTGATTTTCCCATCACTGAATTAGCTCTGGTATGCATTACTAAAACTACACTCATGACTGCTTCTGCCAGAAGTCCCTAACATCAAGAGGACTTCTAACCATCCCTTCTCACTTTTCACAGAACATCATCTGTCCTAGAATTGCCCCAGGACTCTGCTGAAGAAAAGAAGCTCTTGAGCAACTTGTAGAATGGCCTCCTCCATTGTTTCAGAAGAATTCTTTTCACTTGCATGCCTCAGGCTGTCATGAATCTTCCTCTTGCACAACCAGCTCTTCCAGCTTGAGCAGAGCTGGACATGCGATCTGTATGTTCCAACACAGCAGTCATTAATTTAGGTCAGTATTATACCTGCACACGCTCGCACATACACGCTAGAAGATCCTTAGAGTTAAAAAGACAGGTTCTTGAAAGTAAGACAAAGCGGGAGCATGCCAGTCCACCTTGCCTGTTTATTATGAGGCAGTCTTTAATTAAGTACTAATTTTATGATACTGATATTTCATTTCTCTACTATATTTTGATCTAGTTGTAACTACATGCTAAAAGCAGGAGCTGTATGTAATATGAAATATTTGTTTTCTGTTTACTGGAGAAAGTTAACTTTTAGGTTTTTTGGATTATTTCCATTAAACAAAGTATCAGCAACTTTTAATTCAATAGCACAGTGTTTTATTCAGTAACTTTTTAACCTACCAAGTTTTTGTGAAAAATGATGAATGAAGGGTTCCTGCAGTTAATTAATTCTTCCAAACTTGTAAGTACATTGGGGGAAAATAAAGTAATTTTCCTGTTCTAGAAATCAGGCTTGAATGCAACAATTTGTGTATTTCTTGCCTGATATGGTTTAGTTGATTTGCCAGTTATAGGATGAGGGATAAAGAGGGAGTGGGTGATAGGAAATGAGAGTCCACTAAATGTCCTTCAAGCAACTAGAATGTAACATTCCTTTGCTAAAAAGAGTGAATATTATATAGTTTAGGCAGAAATTCTTGGACTATGTTATTAAATGAAAAAAAAAATCTTACATCATTTGTTCTTATGTAAGACTGAAACAAATAGTTCTGGTGGTGTAAAATATTTTCAATTCTGGCAAACTGAAGGAAGATCTATTCTTTGCGGCCCGTTTCTGTTGCAAACTACATGTGCAGTTGATTGTGTGCATACAAACAGGGCCTAAATATTGTAGTTGTAAACAACTAGCTGCAGCATACTATAAAATAATTACCCACAAAGTAATAAGTGGGGATTTCTTTAGAGACCTCGTAAATACTCAGTTCTATAATAACTAGTGAGAGTTGTCAGAACCCATTAACATACGTTAAACATACAGTAAAAATTGTGGAATTAATATATTTGCAAACTGAAGGCGCTTGTTGTTTGCCTCTAATATCTGAAAATTTTCCTTAGTTTTATATATAGGTTGGCTTAAAATAAAATTGCATTCAATTAGTTTACATGCACACATTTTTTATGTAAGTTGTGTTTGCTAAAGCTGAGACTGCTCTGTTCCTTGTAACCATTTCATTGCAGAGTAGACATGCAGCACAGGCATATAGATAGGGTATCTGTGCAGCTAAAGTACATCTAGTCAACACAGTGGCTCTGTTGCACTTTTATGCGTTTCCATAGTCACAATGGGTGTTGGAAGAGCCTGTTTATGGAAATATAGAATAGTAGAGGAATTATAAGTATGCATATACATATATATCTTTGTGTGTGTATGCACATACACATGTCTATACTTTTTATGAAACAGAAATTTTCCCTGTTGCGGAAGCCTGGGGAGATGATCTGGTGTGGCAGGAATGTCAGCATCACTGGATACACCCTTTCCAGCAACAAGCAGTAAGGGAGGCTAATAGCTACTTTTTACTGAAAGATACTGTTACTGTTACCATCAGTGAAATGTGTTTATTCCTAGAGGATAAGCAAACAGACTTTTAAAAAAGAAAATACTAAAACTAGACTGCATCTTGGCAGGTGAAAAGGAGTTGATTGCAGATCTGTTCTGTGATGGTTGCCTCAGTGGAAACAGTTATACTTGGTGAGTGCTAATGAAATGCAATCTTAACCAGCTTTGTTTCCTAAATATGAAAAAAACTTGGGAGCAGAATTTATTGGGAAAGAATGTTGATGCATGAAGGCAGACAACATTTTAATGGCACTTCCTTACTAATGCTTTATTAAATGTCCATAAATGTCCATAAAATGACACCACCACAACCCAGCCACATTCTATAATCATAAAAGTCTTTGATTAAGAACCTCTGTTTCACTGGCTAGGAAAAGAGATTAAAAACAACGGTGACTCCTTTGCTGCTATCACATGGAAAAAAAAGGAAGTAAAAAAGTACACTTGAGGAGTCAGAAAATACAAACTGTGATAAAGGCAGATGAAGGTATCAGCAGAAAATGACTGTTAGGATTAACAACAAAAAGAAAGAATGGAAAGTCTGAAGCAAACTGACTCCTGGAATGGGACAATATTTGCCCAAACAATTAATATTAATTTTTAATTAATAAGACCTGAGCAGTGCCAAGTAAAATGGAGTTCTTTGAATCATAGAATGGTTTGGGTTGGAAGGGAACTTTAAAGGTCATCTAGTCCAACCCCCCTGCAATGAGCAGGGACATCTTCAACTAGATCAGGTTGCTCAGAGCCCTGT
>JAVJGG010000029.1:811820-838324 GCA_035590195.1 Aviceda cuculoides
CCCTCATCCAAATCATCAATAAAGATATTAAACAGAACGGGGCCCAGCACCGAGCCCTGGGGAACACCACTTGTGACACGCCGCTGACTAGATTTGGATTTTTACTTCTTAATTTCAGCACAGAATATCAGAATTTGTCCACAAAGATCTTGTGATCTGTCCAGCTTCTAAGCAATTTCAGCAGCTGCCATCTCCTTCAGCTTCAGGAAGCAACGGGGCCAGTTCTTAGATCAGTCTGAGAATGCAAGGTCTTTTCATCCTCAATTATCCTTCCAAATGGTTCTCTAACAGGTGAAATGGCAAAAAGGAAGGGAGGAGTGGTAGCTAGCACTACCCTCTTTTGTATCTTATATGGGACAACACTTTCTGGACAACTATCATATCTGAACTGAAGCAATTTTGGAAAAAAAAAAGAAAAGATTAAACAGATGAGTTGCTTTCTACTCTCTCTATTCAAACAGGTTTATATTTGGAAATGTTATTGAAGCACGAATGATAATGTTGTGCTCTAACTTACTCTAGAGATGTGCAAAAATCTGCAAATAGGAAACAAAACTTTTTGCCTTTCACACCTGAATTCAGGAATTTGCATACGTAATGGGAACATGCAGTAAGCAAGTAACAGAGACATAGCCCTGTACTAAAATGACAAGAAACAGCACTATCTTCTAATTCCAGCACGCTTTATTTACATTTAGTGATTACTTAAAATAAAATTCAAAATACATCTATTAAAACAAACCTTCTGATCAACAGATGATTCAAACAAAAAAAATAATGCAAAGAAAACATTTCCTTCATCTCTCCCATTCCCATACATCACTGCCCTCACAATGCTCTGCTGTTTTAACAGACTTTATAAAGGATTACAGTTGCTGAAGAACATAAACAATTAGTAGCTACACAATACTTTTGAATAATGTACATAGGGTCAAATGTGGGGCAAAAAAGTAACATTTTGAAAACGTAAGACTAACTTTTTGAAAGAGGTTTATCTATAGTTCATTCCCTAAAATTGTTTTTAGGCAATTGTTGAATTTCCAGATGGATGAGCATTCACACATCCATTGCAAAGATGGGAATACAAGGCAGTCATAGAAAAAGTGAATCAGACCACCAGCTTCAGTGTTTCATTCCTCCTTTTGACCCATTCTGATATAAGACGTTCTACCTCAAATCAAAACCCTTTACAAGTAGGTCTGTCTAAATAACTAGATGCTACCCTGTTAATGCAAAGATATACTTCCTTCTGCTCCCCTCTAATTACTGTATCTCATGATTTCAATACCAATTTTTCTCCCCCTCTCTATATTCTCAAAAGTAAAAAAAAAAAGGAAAAAAAAAAAGTCTAATTCCCAGGAAATTTACTTATATATTTGATTGAACTTACATTTAATTTCAGTTACAAGCTGATTAGTAGTATCAAACCAATTTCTGTAAACACCTATGGACTGAGATAATTGGTCTCTCTCCCTTGTAAGTGTTGCCATCTGTTGCTGCTTCTTGAAATCTACAGAAATAAATATTATTAGAAGAAAATACAGTAACATAGTTGGTTTAAACATCAGCAAAAATCTATTAAGCTTTTACACAGTTCTGAAGAAGTATTACGGACCTAAAAATAGCTGTTCTAAGTAAAAACAAGCATTTTAGAGTAATTGAAACATACCATTGTAAAACATAAATGACAGACAGTATGGTTCCAAAGGTTTTTTCAAAGCTGGCAGATCTGGCTCAAATACAAGAATATATTCAGTGCTATCTCTTCCAGGGCTGTTTTCAGCCAGCACTAGATTCTAATAAAACAAACAAACAAACATACCTAAGTTTATGTTCACACTTGAGCTAACACACAAAATAAAATAAACATTCTTCAAATACTAAAACTTTTAAGTTACCTAACACATGATGTCTATACAATATCACTACAGTTTTAATTATTGGCTTGTAAATGCCTTTTATACCTAATAAAGAGGACTAAAATACAAATATTTAGCAGTAACTATTTTATTATTTAAGAATTAAGACTGTCATTTTACCTGTTTAAAGAGTCATATTATTTTTGGCTATGTATTTTATTTAAGAGACACACGCTCAGAAAAAATATTCTCTGCACTGTCCTATAACCAAGATTTCCTCGGATTTACCTCATTCAAAATGTGAACAAATGCAAATGGAACATTAAAAACAAAGACCCAATGCATAAGCACAGAGAAGGAAAAAGAAACTATTCCCATTGCTGAGTTAAAGTTACTACTGTTACCATGGAAGTAGACAGCAAGTCCCAGATGAATGAACAATACATGTCTAAACACTAACATGAGCACCCCATTTCTTATCAATTCCTTATTGAAAAGACAAACTAAATTCTTCACCTTTCTTTACAACCACAGGAAATATTATAAAACCATAAAGAATGGTAAACAGAAATAAAATTAGTATAGGTAATATATAAATGTGCTGTAACTTCGGGAAAGGTATCATGCATAAAATGAATAATGCTTATAATAAAACTCATACTGTTTCCACCTTTAACATGTAGAAATTGCTACTCAACTGGCCAAATCAAGAGAGAGGTGGCTGCGGCCTAAAAGAAGAGATAGATATATAACCTTCAAAGATAGTCTTCATGGCTTTCAAAAATATTGCAGCTACATATTTAATTAGGAGAAGTAGTCTGTAGTGGAAATATCTTTTCCTTAGAAAATTTATACTAATAAAAATCTAAACATTTTCCTTCATTAAACAAGTTTAGTATTCTTAAACCTCAGTGTAAGGGTAAACACGTCAGATTATCAACTTCATTACACTGATGCTAATTGAACATAATTTATAAATCTATAAACAAGATGGAACAATTTCAAGATACTTGAAAAAACACTAGTGTATCCCCTCCCCTTCCCATTACTAGTCTTCATATGAAAAGTACATTGCATCACAACCAACAAATCCTTGCCACATGAGTTTTGTGAGTTGGCTAAAGTCAGAGAACTCAGTATAAACCAGACAACTGAAAACTGCCCAAAGAGGGGAAGACATATGGGATTCCCTTAAATGGAATTACTCCTGATGGAAGACTAGGGAGCACAAGTTACTGTCAAAAGCAGTAGGATCTCATCAGATCACAATAACGAGAAAGCAGAACGCCCCCCCCAAGAAACCAGGAATATATATGCAGAAAGAAAAAGCATGTGCTTACAAAAAAAATCCAAAACAAGCCAAACAAAAAAACCCCAAAACATCCCCCGCCGCCACTACATAGGTTGTTAGCATAGTCACTGAAGCAATACTGGAGTATTTAGGTCACAATAGCTCAACGGCAGGTTACTAGTGCATGGAGGTAAAAAAATTGTTATTTCTGCGTCAGTGAGGAGTCTGAGAAATTATTCAGTAATTTTATCTGAACTGTCAGAGTCCACTCTATGGGGTTATTACTCCCCTCAACAGTGTGAACTTTTAAACATCTGTTCAAATTTCTATACCATAGATGTAAATGCCAGATCTGTGGAGAAAAATGCTATTTAATTAGACCAGTGGCTATACCTGTCTTTTTCCCACCCCACCTACCCAAGAAAAATGTGTTCACAAACCAATTAATTCATTATTCCTGAGTCATGGTTGGGGAACAAGAGAAACTCAGAGTGCATCATAAATCAATTAGTATATTAATTTTATCTGATACCTATTTTTCATACATACTTTGTCACTTTTCCTTACGGATCAGAGTAGACCAGCGTTAGTCAGATTGTTCTGTGAAAAATATTTGCCCACATTAATTGGGTGTTTTCGTCCTTGACTGTTATTGACAGAGAATTTATTTATGCTGTGTCACTAAGTTTCATCTATGTAGTTCCATAAAAGCAGCTGATGTACTGAGTAAAATATATTATGAAGAAGTTTGTATGTAGGATCTGCAGATTTTAGTGATTCTACCAGGGTTTTATTGTGGTGACTCCCAAAATGTATCGGGAGACTTTGTATTGTTGCTAAGGCAGTGTCTGCCTCCACCTGGCACAGACTGATGCTGGTCTGCTGGGAAGCTGCTTCCAATGAATGAGTTAGAAAAGGTGGCTGAGAAAATTTCTTTAAAAAGTTGGATTGTCCTTCAGTACACGTTCTAACTGTTTGAAGATTTCCATAGACTTCAGGCTAGTAAAACATGTGATAAACAGAGGAACCAAATGAAGTGGGGGGTATACTTTTGCTTTGCAATTCTTATATGATACTTAAGCAACTTTAAAAAAAAAAAAAATCTATATATATCTATTTCACCACATGAATAGTCCTGTTGACTGAAGTTCTCTGTAGACTTTTAAGAGAGAGATTGTAACCATTCCACTCAGGAGAAATGTGCGGGTCTACACTCAGCTGGTTTTTTGGGTGTATTTTGAACATTTTCTGGTTTTGTGCATGTGCATGTTTTAATAATTCAATTTGTATTTGTTGAAGAAAAAGTGACAGTGATGACGTGACTACCATATGCAGTACTTTCAGAGGTTTGCATGATGCTACAGCCAGAGATTCAAACTGAAATAAGGCAAGCATTTTTAACAGTCAAGGGCACTAATGACTGAAATAAAGCATAAAGAGAAGTGGTAGTTTTATCTTTACTTCTTCAAATGAGGATAGGGTGCCTTTTTGCAAAGTACATATAAGCTCAGTTAGCTTGACATAATATAAAGAGAATCTGTTAAAATCTAATTATATATATATGAAGAGGTCAGATTAAATGATCCTAAGATATTACAGCCAGTTAGCATTATAAATAAAAATGCAAAATACCACTAATATTAAAAGTTTAATTACAAATTGCTGAAGTTTTATTTACATGTGAAATTCAAATGAAGAAAAGACTTATCCTGGATCCCCCTGTATGTCTCAGTCCCTAACTGAATGTACTTGTAAACTTCCTGTGCTGGTTTTGGCTGGGGTAGAGTTAATTTTCTTCATAGCAGCTAGTATGGGGCTGTGTTTTGGATTTGTGCTGAAAACAGTGTTGGTAACTCAGGGATGTTTTAGTTACGGCTGAGCAGTGCTGACACAGCGTCAAGGCCTTTTCTGCTTCTCACCCCACCCCACCAGCAAGTAGGCTGGGGGTGTACAAGAAGTTGGGAGGGGACACAGCTGGGACAGCTGATCCCAACTGACCCAAGGGATACTCCAGACTGTATGATGTCATGCTCAGCATATAAAGCTGGGGGAAGAAAAAGGAAGGGGGGGAACATTCAGAGTGATGGCGTTTGTCTTCCCAAGTAATTGTTACGCATGATGAAGCCCTGCTTTCTTGGAGATGGCTGAACACCTACCTGCTGATGGGAAGTGTTGAATGAATTCCTTATTTTGCTTTGCTTGCGTGCATGGCTTTTGCTTTACCTATTAAACTGTCTTTATCTCAGCCCGTGAGACTTCTCACTTTTAACCCTCCTGATTCTCTCCCCCATCTCACTGTGAGGGAGGTGAGTGAGCAGCTGCATGGTGCTTGGTTGCCTGCTGGGGTTAACCACGACACCTCCCTCACTTGGCAAGGATAAACAGTTTAAAGACTGTCCTTCAGGTTTTCTGAAAATCAGCAACCAAGCAGAGAAAAAGTAATTTATCTACTTATCTGTAAGGGAAAACTAAAATATATGTTAACCCTCCACAAAACACGATGAGGTGCAAGATCAACTTTAAAACTGTTGGAAAACAGGCCTTGTTAGATTCATTGCTCACAGAGCTAACTGTGTGTTTCAGTCACACTTACAATTTCAGCTGATCCTCTGTCAAATGGAAACTCAATTGTACTGACTTTCCCCTGAAACTGTGGGATTTCTGTGTCATCTTCACTGGGGCTCTTAATTTTTGCTATTATTCTGCCAACTAGATCAATTCCAGTGGGGTTATTGTATTCATCCTGTAAGTAAAAAAGGCAAAGTTAATTTGGAATATGAACTGAAATAAGTAATCCATTTATATACTGCATTGGAGTTACATGGCAAGGTGCTGGCAGTGGGGGGTGCTGCAGGGGCAGCCTCTGTGAGGAGAGGCCAGGGCTGCCCTGTGCTGAACAAAGCCGGTGCCAGCCAGCTCCAACCAATGCACTGCAGGGCATGGCTAAGCCCCTCAGCCAAAATGGTGGTTCCTCTGGGAAAATATATTTAAGAAAGGGTAAAAATGCACAGAGAAGAAGGGGGGAAAAAAAAGAGATAAAGCAGAGGGAACACCAAGGTGAGAGAAGGAGGGGGGGAGGTGCTCCAGGCACCAGAGCAGATTCCCCCGCAGCCTGTGGGGGGACCACGGTGGAGCAGCTATCAACACGGCAGCCTGTGGAGGACCCCACACTAGAGCAGGTGGGTATTTCCTGAAGGACTGCAGCCTATGGAGAGCACTCACGCTGGAGCTGTTCATAAAGGACTGCAGCCCACGGAGGGACCCACAGTAGAGCACGGAAACTGTGAGGAGGAAGGAGCGCCAGAGAGGAGCTGTTATGGACTGACCATGACCCCCATTCCCCAGCTCCCTGCATTGCTGAGGGAAGAGTAAAGGAGTCTGGAGCAAACTTGAGCCTGGTAAAGGGTGGGGCGGAAGGTGTCGCTTTACTTTTTTTGTTTCTCACTACTCAAATCTATTTTAATTGGCAAGAAATTAAATTAATTTTCCACAAGTTGAGTCTGTTTTGCCCATGGCAGTAACTGGCAAGTGATCTCCCTGTATCCCTGTGAACTTTCAAAGTTCAGGAAACCCTATTTTTTGTAATACAAGATTTCTAAGAGAAACTGTCTCCTGGAAGAAAAACCATGGAGCAAAACATCTGCTGTATATGTAAGTGTTTTCCCACTAGAATCTATTCTTGAAACATTTTTTTCCTATGGCAACAAGAAGTGGGTTTCAATTGAGATGCCCGACAGCAAGGATTGCTGGTTTCAGTTTTGGTCACCTGTATGTAAATAAAACAAAATGCACCTGTCATATATTGGAAATCACTGATTTACATCTTTTTTGTAAAGTTAATCTGCAAAGAGATAGCAGCAATGCCTTACAGAAAAATTCAACAAATTATTTATCAGTCTTATATATTTTCCTAATTAAGATTTTCAATTAAAGTATAGTTACCATTACATGGAGGTATAAATCCTTGACCAGCGTACGGCTAGTAAGAGTTCGAACATTGGAAACTGCTGGAGTAGCTGGTAAAGAATCAGGTAACAAGCGTACAGGGTCATTAGGTACAACTTCAATTATAATCTAGCAGAAAAAGGAAAAAGAATAAAATAAAATAAAACAAAACAAAGACTGATACAATTCACTGCAATTCACCTGCACACATGGGTTGCTCAAAAAATACTGGAACAAATGCATGTGAAATATACTGACAATATTGAAATAAATTAGCATGATCACAAGAGAGTTCTACTAGGTTGCAAATTATGTAGCTGTTATTCCACAAAATTTCTGCTTAGTTATAAAAGCTAATGAAAACATATTTTGATAATCAACAGTTTGATCTCAGTAACTATCAAAAATAAATTTTTTTTTTTGCAAAGCTTGCAAGTGAAGTATTTGCATTCTGAATCTACAAAGTATTGTAATATTTCTCCCAGATGATACTGTATTACATGTTCTTGGCTCATATAATTAATTATAGATTCAAACCTGGTCACTGCTGAGCATATTTGTCTTATCCATTGCAAAGGTAAACTGGATACTGTAAGTGCCCACTCTCTCTGGAACCACTTTATCCCTAAATAAATCAAGAACAAAAACCAAGCAAAAGCGAGTCAATATTGAAGTGACAAGTATGTAAGTATGCAAGCAATTGAAATTGTGAGTAGTCCTCCAAACTAGTTAGAAAGTCCTGTTAAGGCATGATGTATTTTAGTACTCCTCCATAACACTCCTCCTTCAGCAAGAACGCCATGAAAGCTTCTCAAGAACTAGAGTAAGGCTTTTGGAAGCTTGGATGAGGAAAGTCTCCTTCAAGAGTTTGTCTTTATGAGCTGACAGGAAGTTTGTCATGGCCCTATTATTCAGAAATCTGCAAGTCTATCTCACTGCACTTCCCATTCAATGAATTTTCATAAAGCTACTGAGACAGAGTATAGAGATGTTTGGATCTGCAAAAACAAAAAATTATCTCAAAATTTAATCATTTGGCTTGAATTTGGCTGAGTAGCTAATTCCTTCTCTTACTCATAACGTCTACAAGGTTGGGCAACTTGGACCAGTGGCCAAAGTTGAGTACAGTGAGAGAGAAAAGAGTTCTCATTCTACCTTACAGTGTTCCAGAGTGCAGACTACTGGCAAAGAACCCCTAACATCAAAATATGAAGGGAAGACAGACGCCTGCACTTCTGCTATAAACAGAACTTCACCCAGCAAGGAAGGCCACACAGCATCCAGAAGATCGCAGCAGTGTTTAACAAGGGATAGCAGTGACTTACAAATGCTCTAAAATTTGAGGAGATGCAAACAGTCTCTAACTAAGACTGAGACATTTCTCTGAAAGGATGGCTTACAGTACTCTTGAATCGGTTAATGAGGTTTGAAAGGATGGCTTACAGTACTCTTGAATCGGTTAATGAGGTTTTTGTTTTCAACATACAGCATTTTATCTGTTCTTTCAATAACATTAAGCAATTTGTTTCCTCTTATTTTGTTTGGGAAGGAGTAAGATGCAAGATTCCCTGGAATGCTTAACTTGTAAAAAACAAGATCGCAAAGCTTTACCTATTTCTGGAACGGGTCATGACTTTTCCTTATTGTATTTCATATAAAGAAGGAACAACTGTACCTTCTTTTCTGCACTTTATCTAGGTTTAAGGTTGAAAGTAGCATCTGCCTTGTCAGGATGCATTAAAAAACTGAGTTGTAAATAATCTGCTAAGGATGTTGTGGCTGAACACCATGTAACCAGACATATGCCTTAGAAAAAGAATAAATTGCACAATTGGTATGAAAGTTGTAAGACTGCGTAATAGCATCCATATTACTGACTGGCGTTAAATAGATGAAAACCATCTGTGGCTGTGCCAAGGACAGGAAAACTTGAGAGAAACCAGGTGCTAGACAGTGATGCTACAGACACTGGTAGCAATTACTAATATGTAATTTCCTACAAGGGCTGCTAATGGGTAGTCTCTACCATCTGTTGTCTCAAATTTGTCAATAAGGTTGGGAGTTTTAATTCTGGACATTTGTGGACAACTAGTAAACTACAGGTACCAATGTCAAGATTTTAATAATTCCATATTCAGCTCTATATAGGTTAGTTTATAGCACACTGACCACCATAGTGCTTTTCACAGGAAAACATTTATTAGCATGACTACACATTAGCACATTCATTCTAGTTTTGTTTTTCAGAGGTACAAATACATGATGCAGTGCCTTGTTCTGATAATGTTTTAGGAGTTCTTACGTTTTAACTACACCTATAACTAAGCATTTCTTAGAATGACCAAGGCCACAGAAATGCACCTCATACTTAGTGCAAGTCTGCAGTGATCTTTGGCTTCTGGAGAAGTTCATTCTATAACCTTGGACTAGCCACACAGAAAGCTCTGCTCTGTTAAAAGCAAAACTGCACCCTTATTTGGGAGCCTTCTTTTGCTATAGCTGCCAAACTCAGCCATAGAAAGCTTTGGAACCTCGAGTGCCTTCAAGGTAAAGACAGATCTTGGTAATGATACAAAAAGCCATGCTTAAATAGCTTTTTGAATTAGTTGTAATCTCTTAAATGAAAAAGCCTTCATATACAAATACATTATGCTGCTGTGCACGATCTGAGAAGCTAAAAAGAATGAATAAAAAAGGTTCTATCAACTGCCTTCCCAGATAGGATAGTTTTTTGGCTGGCTGTGACAGAGGGAATTACAGATGGAGGTATGTTTGCATTGCATATCAAGCTGGGTCAGAACCCTGGATTTGAGCCTCAGCTCCCCAGGGAAAAAAGTGTTGAAGACTTAATGCCACATCAAGGTCTTGAAAGCACATAGATTTCCCAAGGATTACAAATTGGATGCCTAGCTTCCTGAACTCTTATGTGCCTCGAAATGGAGGATTGCCACAGCTGAGAAGCAAGTTAGAAAACTTCCTATCACCTCTTGAAATGCTGCCACTCAGATGCCACTAGAATCTTGACATAGCTGAGCTGCAGCAGCCTCTGTTCCTCTAATGCAGGAACCAGGATTGGCTGTGCAACAGTGGTATCTGCTGCACTGAGGCGGTCCTAAAGTCTACCTTCCAAAAGCAGAAGGGAAGTCTGTTCCTAGGAAGCAAAAGCTTGAATCAACAGCCAATACCACAACTATGTAACTGATCCCATAGCATGCCTGCCAAGAATAAATGTAGAAAGAACGTGGCAGTCAGGCATCAGCTTATGATGAGCTCTAGTTCTGCTGCCTGGCATCTAAGACACCATCTCTGAATAAGTAGCCCAAGGAAAGACCACTTAACTGACAGGGCCAAGGTTATGCTTCAGGATTAACACACAGCCACAGAAGGTATTAAATCAGAGATAACTCCACTTTGTCCAGCCTGCAATTCTACAGCAGTTGAACGTAACATTGAAAGAATTAAGGAATGTTACCAGACAAGTGACAAGCAGATGATGTAGTCCCTTCACTGCTAGTATTTCTCACTATGTATTCTAATATATTATCTTAGACTCTCTTCTTCTCTACTCTCAGATTAAACAAATGTCAAATGTATCTAGGGAAGAATTCAATCCTCATGCTTATTGCATCTTGCTAATATCTTTTACCATTTTGTAGCACTGTATCATACTAATTCTGTAACAGATTGTTATTATCAACACCTAAAACTCTTGTTTCTATTTCAAACTATGTATTTTGTACAGTAAGTTGCACTAGTAATTATAAAATGAATGTTGCTATACCTGAAGTAGAAGAAACCATCTTCTTTGTCATCCTTCACTTTACTACAGCTAAATGTTGTAACCTGAAAAGAAAGATGCAAAAAATTTAATGCAATATACTGAAAGTTAAAGTACCTTACTTGTAATATGCTATCAAGTCTTAATGATTTGCAGTTCTGATAGCATACAGTAATTCAGTGAGATCACCTATAATTTAGATGCTAGTTTCATATTCTTAATTCTTGGAGTCTTGTCTTTGCAAAATTCAGGGTGGCAACTTTGAATAGTTTCCCTCCTATTCGTTAACTTCTGCAGAGCAGTAGCATTTTTGTCCCTACTATAGTATTGACATTTGAACAGTCTGACAACTTGTAACAGATCAGATATTGATAAAAAAATATGACTGATATGTAATACTTGTTATGTTAGTTAAATAAAGGAAAGTTTCTACTACAAATGTGTTTGTCCTATGCTGGCATTTTGATACCCATTTTGAAAACGCATTTTGATGACTTACATCAACTGGTATCCTAGTTCCACTGCTCTGTGCTTCCCACATTTTCATAGAAATCCGTGCTGGATTAATATTTTTAATAATGTTGTCATCTTCAGAAAGAACACTAACCATAAAATCTGTAGAATGAAAGAACATTTTTTCATGATTTTTTTATTCAGAATTAAGAAGATCAAACTCCATGAATTTCTGTGTATCTCTCATACCTAGAGATAAAACACACAAAACCCACATCCCAAACAGAACCCAAACAACAAAACAATTTAAAACCAGATACAGAAAACCTTCTTTCCCTACCCCTGTAATTAGACCAGGTAACAATCCTTAGAAAAAAACCAAAACCCACCTACTTTATCCAATGACTGCTTTAAAAAACCCCCTCAAATTTCAAGTCTGCCTTTCCCAGATTATCATTCTTATCAAAATAGCAAGCCAGGCTTCTTCTTCCTCTCAGGTAAGAACAATCATTAGTTAGTTAAGTAGCTGATTCCTTCATTCAAGGACAGGAAATCCAGATCTCCCACTTCCTTCAATGGCTAAGTGCTTTAGCCATTGCACTACTGGCTAGAAAGGTGCAGTAGTTGTAATGAGACTGTACCAACACCACTACCATTTCCCCCATCTATTAGCCAGACATTAGAAGGAAATAGAATCCAAACTAGAACAAAGCTACCCTTCTAGTTGAAAATGTGAACTAAGCACTTTGACACTATGGTTACAGGTGGATTTCATGCATGTAATTGAAGCTGTACTGCTCAGGTAGAACTGAATTTCGCACTTTAAGGAAGGACTGTGCTTTGATGTGCATGAAAAATTCAGGCATGACTTCCTCCAAAATTACACTGCCTGCCCTGAGGTGTACCTGAGTTCACCAGTAAATCCAATAATTAGGATGTTAATTAAATATGAGGTTGTTAATAAGAAATTCAATATCTGATTTTATATCAAAATTTAATGTCATATATACTCTGTTATCTCCTGAAGTCCACCTTTAGGCAAGGGAAAGAGTGAAGTATAGGAAGGACAGTGTAAGTAACAGCTTCAAAAGCCTTCAGCTTCAAGAGCCTTTGTTTAAGGAACTTGCCAAAAGCTCTCTAAGTAACTAAGTACTCTATATCAGCAGGATCACTCACATTCACACAGTTGTCAACTCCTTCAAACACATTTGCAAGGCACCACTTTTCTGTACAAAAGTTATGTAGTTCCCAACCTGCTCCCATTTCTACATTTACCCATGTAGTGACTTAATTATATACTTTATATTCCTTCCAACAACTGCCCAGTACCGAAAACGTATCTACTGATGCAAAGTTTCCTTGATCTCTCCTGAAACTTTTTGAAAACTGCATCAGATTTGCCACCTTAATTTATTCCTTTCAAAGAATGAGCAAATTAAATAGGATTAGCATATCAGAGTTAGTAACTTAGCAATTTCATGTCTAAATTAATTTATAATTCTTAAGGTAATACCACTCAGTATATGAAATTTGTTAGTATTTACTTTCTTCAAATAGGTCTAAAAGTCATCTACCAAAGATTCAAATGTGATTTTTAAATTTTTTTTTTTTTTTTTTTTTTTTAAATCAAGGATGGGAAAAAAAATTAGTTTGGAAACTACCTTACTCTCCTTCACAGGTAGGTGCCACTGACAAAATACAGCAGGCCTCCCAAGTCTCACATGTTTTTTGGTTTTTAACTTCACTAAATCGTTACTGAATTCTTTTTTTGCCTTCCTTAATATGGTATTATATTTAAAGTGACAGAATCTACTTGCTTTCTATTTAACCTATTTAGACAGGACTTCAGCTTTCTGAAGAGCATCTTTGTATCATGGTTTCATAGTGCAAATAGCATTACTACAAATTAAACAGGAAAATTTGCTGCAAGAACAGCTAGTAAATTTGTATACTTCACTGGCAAATTCAAGAACAGTATCTCCCATGGTTATCATAAACAAGACTTATTTCCCAAATTAATGGAATTAGTTGGTATAGGTCTCCTACTCATGCCAAAGTGCCCTTACAGGAAAAAGCAGAGGTTTCTCAATCTGTTTTGCTTTTAGCAAAAGATGTTTCCTCATGGTCATAACTTGCTCTTCTTTATCTGTTTTCCTTATTGTGAATACTACTGGGATATAAAACAAGAGACAGGTTTTTTCTTTTATGACACAGCAGCCTTAGTTAGAAAGCAAAGATTATCCTTTTGTGAGAGAATACAGCTAGAGAAGAATATTTTGTACTGTCCCTGGCATACTTCTGATCACTTTTTGGTTCCTCTTGGCTCACAGTTGGCCTGTAATTTCATAGCTACATCCTTTGTTACTATTCCACAGAAAATGAGGTGAGGGAAAACATGCGTGAACTAGCTCAGATCATCTTTTGGGAAGATCAAAACCTGAAATACGGTATTTCACTGAGGACAGAGAAGAGATTCTGTAGTTTTACCACTTACAGACAGATAAAACTAGTAATTTGCAATAAATAAATAATAGGTCTTTTGAAATGCTTTTCAAAGATGATGTACGTATCTTTTCTCTCCAAGTATGAAGAGAGGCATCGCAGATACTGCTGTTACAAAGAACCGAGACAAAACAGACAAAAAAAAGTAAGAAAATATACCAGGAGAATCATCAAAATAGTTTTTCATAGGTTTACAAAGCTTTTGAGTGATTGGTTTCCACCAAAGAATCCTTATACTTACCAGGGAAGGTACCTCCTGCTGGAAAAGAAGCATTTTTGTCATATTTAACATTCAAGCAGACAGGTTTCTCAGGATCAGGCAGGACATTTAATGTGATTATAGGACAATCTAATGTGGTCTTGTTGTGTAAGGCTTTAAGCTGTAAAGTGTGCTCTCCCCTGAAATATATAGAAATCATACAAACTGTTATAAAATATCTCTTCCGAAAAGACAATTTTCAACAGACTTCAAGTCAGAATCATGTACATGAAAGCAAAACAAAATAAAATATTTAAAAGTTATCAGTAGTAAAGGGAAGAAAAAAATGGAAGTGTTAATGCAAAGTTAGACAAGTAAAATCATAAGTTTAAGAGATCCTTAATATATTACCTTATTAAATTTAATTTTGCTTTAATATTTCATTAGCTTGATCATGTTTCATTGCCTGTCTGTAAGACACTAGCAACTACAGCTTTAAGGTGCAGAAGACAGTGAGGTGGAAAGCAAGCACACCTGATTAAAAAGCTGAGGAGCACTCTGCTTTGGCAGTTTCCAAAGAGTGAATCTGCATACAACTCACATCTAGCAAAGTGCATTACAAGTATATAATGGCTTCATTGCTACAGAATAACTCATTTTCTTTACAATATTAAAAACTTGAAATTTAAGTTTTTAAACAGAACTGGGAATATGGTATGTAACTGCATAGAGGCTGTACTACCCAGCCAGTTTTGATTATGCTGTCAATAGTATGATGTTACCACTGACACTAAGCACACCCGTTTCTAAGCTCCAGCAATATATTGATAAACTATATTCATTATCCTTCTATCAAGATGCAGGCATTATAAATACACCGAGAACCTTCAATAGCATTTAAAATAGATTTTCTTCCAAATGCAAAATAATATTACAAATCAAATCCTGCAGATATGAATGGAAAAGTATTAACTGCTATGAAAAACTTCAGAAGTTTAAGAACAAGCACTTTGCTAGTTTCTAAGCTACCTAAAGCCAACCTAGTCTTGCAAGAAAAGCTCAGGGATAGGGTAGCAGACCCGTGAACATGAGGAGGATACAGAAATAATGAATTTGAAAAGTCAGATGGGACATGTGAGTGTAAGGGGAACCAGTGTGACTGTCATGAAGAAGCGGGAGCCACAGGACACATGTAAGCAGGAAACGAGACTTCATTAGTTCTATTGCAAATAAGAAAAAATAAATATGTGTATTTAAAATTCTTTGGACACTTTGCTAATCCCTTAAAACAATGGCTACCACCCAGAAGAAGTGGGGTTTCAACACTCCTAAAATGTGTTCCTAATTTGAAAGCACAGTGTCTGGATCTGGTCACCCAAAGGCTGTACATTTCAAATATTTTAAGTGGTTTATGACACCATCTGCGCTAGGTACAGGTTGACAATTGTAAGCTGTGTTTTACCATGACCAGAAAAAACAAGATTCAGAAAATTAGAGCAGCAGCTTCTCGGAAGACCAAAAGAAACAGCTATTGAATTTTATTTAGTTAAGCACTTAATTTCTTAAAGCTCGCTATCTGGCCTTCCACTGGCATATAAATAATAAATGTTTGACCTTAGCTCTAGATTAATTCTCGGTAGGTACTTGATGAAATGCGCAGCTTAAATACATCTAGCAAGCGACATTTCAGAATTCAATTTTTTTCCATATAGTTTCACTACTTACCTAGGTGCATGAATACTAATAACTCCCAGGTTAGCCCTACCATTTTCATCTGTTTTAAGTTGCTGGTTTGAAGGAACAATCTGTCAAAAAAAATATTTTTTATTCTTTCAATGACACAGAAGTAGTATCAAGTCTTAGAATAAAATGTATTTTGCCTGCATACTGTCTTTCCATTTGAGCAATAGCTTCTTTGTATTTTTGCACTCTGCATTAGGGAAAGATACACTATTATGAATACAATATTAAGAGGTTTCAGAATTATCTCTGGCAGTTTTTGAAGACAATCACTTTATCTTACCTAGGATATTTTTGTTCATTAATATGTTCAAATCTTTTATTAATGTTATTTCTTTAATTGCTACTGATGCTATAATGTCATCCATAGCACATGTTAACCAGTATATTTTCAGATTCTAAAACCTTCTACAAACTATTTATTCCCTTTTACAGTGTTCCTCCAGTCTGCACAGAGATTCCTGGGTAGCAAATATTAAAGGATGATATAACTGGAGTAAAAAACAACTAAAACATCTGTGTCTCCTCCCCTTCCCCCGTTCTAGTCCCACTGCCAAAAATGTAAGACTGCCACACAACCTAGCAAAAAGTGTTACAACAAGTGATGAAGTACAGTACCTTATTTATCAAAACTTAATGACAAACAAGAACTAATCTCTATACCATAAGAAATGGCATTTAATCAAAGGCTACTAAATAGCTACAAAGGCTACTTGTCCGTGTTGTTTTAGGATAGTAACACAAATGCCTTATACATCCCCTATTTACCTAGCACATTAATTAAGTCTGATTCTAAGTCCTTTGAAGTCAATGGAAATTCCACTATTGACTTAAAGGAATTCTCACTTAATGCCATTGTTAGAAAATAATGCCCCTTTAACTCACTAGTGTTCTTCAAGGTGTGTTTTCTATGTACACCCTGTCTTTGCCACACTTGCTTCCCTGGCACTGAAAGTGAAATCTCATGATTGGCAGTACCATTAAGTCGTACTTGCCTTTACACATGAAATGGCAGAGAAGCCATCACTTCACTTTCCTCATCAACAACAACTTTTTGAAACTATGGACTCCAATGTAGCAGATAAGAGAATGCCTATCATCTCATAGAAACAGCTGTGAATCTTAAAGAATACTAATACACTCTTAAAGTAAGCAGAAGCTATTCTGCAAATCTGTGTGCATGCTGCTTTAGCCTTACCTAAGAAATATCTTGTCAATATACCAAAAAACCCCTCAGATAGTAGCTTTAAAGTTTGGAGGACAGCAAAGGAAGCCATGGATACATTCTGAGTTCTTCTCTAATTAATTCTTCTCTAACAAGGAAAATCAACTTTTTCACTGATGATATAACACAACAATGTGGTGCAAATGTTTCTCATTACCTGAATAGTGTTTGGCATTAAATTGCTTTCCCTTTGCTATTTCAGCACAAATTTCAGACTAAGTGTCTAGTGTCCACTTATATAAAAACAATGTTTTGGGAATACTTGAAGTGGGCAATCTTCTTCCAAAATTATTTTCTTTACCAAATCTTATGTCAGTAGGTTAAAAGAATGAAATCACTTTAGGAAAAAAACATTGTGGAAGTTGATTCATAATGGATCAGCTATGGGAGCATGAATTTATCCTACCAGATCACTGGAGAAAAGCAATAGCAAAAAATGTGTGCTTAATGGTTCAAATGGAAGGCAGCATTGTAAAGATACGCTAAGAGAATTGCCAGACTTTTCATAAACTCTTCTGAAGAGTATATTCAACTCAACAAAGTAAGTCTGTATTTGAAATTACTGTACACCACAGAATGGAAAGTTTCAATTTTTACAGGAACCAGTGCTTTGTGCATTTCCACTACTAAGCTGCACGTAAGAGTTCAGAGTGTTTCTGTTCAGCCATACTCACTTATTTGTGGACCTGCAAGACAGAGAATGGAGTACTGGAAATGCATGCTACAACTGCAGAACATCAGGCTTAAGAGACTTAGAGGATGGGATGTGAAATATAGACAGACAGCTTATCTTAGAATTTCAGTTCCTAGAAGCTTCTCATTTCCTTTGGGAGACCGTGCATACAACCTATTTGAAATGCCAAGGCAATACAGTTCTCTAAAGAGGTTCTCCAAGATACTCATAAATGTCTGTTCAGCAACTATGCAGTTGGTTGCTCTGCTAATGTATGAAAGTAACTCTTAGAAATTATGCTGGTGTTAAGTTCTGGGAGCGCGCACTGCAATAAACACATTATAAAGATGATCCACCTTGGCTTTCAGAACACTTTCTCCTGGACACATCCTACTTGGATAAAAAGCTTGCAGACCTTCTAGGACATGCTGCTGGTCCTCCCTGGAGGAAGGCATAATATCTGAAAAGACACAGCATGCCACCAGAACATCTCTTTGATCAGGCAGCACAACCACACAGTGTTACTGTCAAGGTTGTATGTTCTCTCAGGAACAACATAAATAGAAGCCCCAAGGAGTTACAGCTGCCATCATAAAGGCAGTAGCTGGGGCAAACAAAAAAAATCCTGAACTATGAGGCAGGCTTCTATGGCAAGAGATTCAAAAGAGCCAGAAGAAAAACATTCAAGACATCAAGAAATTTTCTCACACACACACCCCCCCCAATCCAATAAAAATAAGTAATAGTAGCATAGTTAAACTGGGGAAAAGGGGAGGCTGTGGCACAGTTCTTGAGGGGTGAGCAAAAGAAAGTTCTTGGCTGCTGTGTGTTCTGAGACAACTGAGGGACACAAATGCATGGCAAGCAGGAACAAAAAGGGAACAAGACCAGCCCTGCATGAAAAAATATCATGTCCACAGGTGGATGAATATATCCTGTATTGATAATGTACACATTCAATATAACAGTCTCTGCACCAACAGTTAGGAACATTTGACAGTTTTACTTTTCTTTTTTTCTAATAACCAGAACAAAAATTTTAATAAATGGAGTATTCTGTCAACTTTCTTTCTTCATACAGAGCAATGTGCAGACCATCTGACACTCATACCTCACCCATGGAAAGGACAGTAATCACTTAAATTTGAGTTAGACTTGCATCCTCATTGTTTTAATTTGGTTTATACTGCCAATGCTTTTCACAGGGATAATCAAGTAGGGAGCAAAGCTGCTGACTAGCTTTACATACAGACCATAAGTCATACATTCAGGAACCACAACCAAAGAACCACCAGATAAAAATTATTTGGTTGCCAGTTTGGACCTTATAATCATTGTTATTATTATTCAGTAATTTACCTCAGATAAAGTGGGGGGTGGGGTGCATGCAGAATTTGGAAGAAGGTTCAGTAGAAGATCCAGAATGTATACTAATTACACTTGGACACTGTACTATAGGAATTTTGTTATATTTGTGAATGAAATGAAAGGGAGCCGAGCAATCCGTCCCGGGAACTGTTTACATTACTTGTTGACACTACTATAATATGAGATTAATTATTTTGTGCCCTTACATGTTTTATTCACTTTTCTAAAAATGTCTTGAAAATGAGGAAGATAATGTAGACTTGACAACAAAAATTTGTGTTAAACAAAGTTTATGTAATAAGGCCTATGCTTACCTTTAAGTTGTTACCCTTTACAAGGCTGATTTTGACATTAGGTTCAGGAGATGGATTTCCCCACTGATCACACAGCTGAACAATAAGGGGCTTCTGCAATTCTCTACCATTAATCACTGCAACGGGCTGGAATAGATACAAATGCATTATACTATTCTGTTCTAGGTGTATCAGACATTCATGGCAGGTCAGGAATCCCCAGAGCAAGTGTCTGCCTTTTCCATGCTATTTGTCTACCCATAACAGCTAGACCATAACAGAACTGTAAAACTCCAGGAAGGTATTTCTAGAGTTTTCCCATTTACATTCTCTTGTCTTTATAAAATGCACTACTTGAATTGAATTGCATGTGTTACTCATGTTCATGTGACTAAAAGGAAGGACATGCTTCTGCATAGGCTTACCAAACAGTTTCCTTGTTGTAGAAGGAGCAAATGGCCTAAAAATTTATCTTCTGATATGCCTTGACAGCTTTCTAGACAGTAAAAAGTTATGATACTCCCTGAAACTTTTGTTTCACTTTTTTCTTCAATAACTTCCTTCTCCATTTTCCCAACATGCCAATCTTTCTGCTCTCTACTCAGATATCCAATTTCCTTTTATCTGCTTCCACTCTCCTATTTTGCTTTCTGCTGCAACTTCAGCACTATCATTTGAATAGCCAAAGTAAACATTGAAAAATAAAAAACCCCCACCAAATAAATAGATGGTACCAAAAATCTCCATCCCTTTCATTTGATGTAAGTACCGTACTCCCTTCCCCACCTTCTGATTGTAAACACTTGTAAACTTAAGTAGATTTGGGACTGCCCTCCTACATCCTAAATATCTAAAAAAGCCCCAATAACAGATAAAGGAGAGATGAGCTGCCAACTATTACTACCATTAAGGACAGTATCTTTGGCAAACAGCAGTGGAAGATGGGTGTTAGGATCCAGCCCACAGTAAAATTGCTGCACCGAAGAAAAGAAAAATACATCATCTGTAGAAGGGCAAATGGGACAGAATAAACAGTTTAAGAGATATTAAAGAATACAGTGTTGTAAACACACACATATGAGTTAGATTACTCCAAAATAAGTTCGCTTTTAAAAAACTAACATAGTTAGCTATTGCATGAAAAATGCTTCACAGCCACAGTCCCATTTAAAACATGTCTATATAATTAGACAGATTGCAAAATACTTTCTTAAGTTTGCTTGTGTTATGTTGTCTTGTATAGAATAAAAAATGTCTGCAGAGCTGTCATATTCTGACCATTTTTAGAAGTATCAATACTAAGAAGTCAGGTTTTTCAGCTTTGAATCCTGTGCTCCAAAAGCTCTGGAAATAAAAGACCTGCTGACTAGTGACCCCTTGTTTTTTTCCAAACCCAAACTGTTCAACTCACCTTTTCTAACTCTGGCCAATCCACAAATTGTAATGTAGCAGGGGATCCTGCAGTTAAATTTACTCTGAGAAAGTCAGAAAATTCACGCCAAGCAAAGCACAATTCTTTGCTTCCAAGTAAACAAGGTTTAAACCGAATACCTTTTACTCTCATTGTTAGAGTACTTTCCTGTTGAGAAATAAAAGGATTTTATCAGAACAAATAAAGGGTAGTATAATTTATTCATTTTTTTTCAATATGGTATTTTAATATTTATGCCTGCTAGACACTATTTTCTGTTTTTACTGTGAGACAGTGGACTAAAAATTAAAATACAAGTTCTACTCCTTTTGTTAAATTTAAATTGACTTCTTGTGTAAGAAGTGATCAATTTTAAACTCAAGCATTTCTCAGGAACCTGTTTTTCAGTGTATGAGTTATGTACAACTTAGTTACCCAACATATTTTAAAAGGTATAGAATGCATTTTAAATTAAACTATGGTAGACAATATCATCAGTCCGTTCTACAGGGTTTTTCAAAAGATGATAAAATCAACTGTACCACCATAAACAAACACAAAAGAAAAGACTAAAAACAAGTTAGAAGAGAAGATATAGAACAATGGACTAGAAACAAAACAAATCTGACTCAAGCATGAAGTGAACTGGCCCCCATATTGTATAGCTGCAGCAGCGATAAGGTTTTTAACAGATGCCGCTGTATTCCTTAGAACAGGATCATATGACTAATGTTTTAAGTCTATATCTTTTCACAGCTTACCAACTAGTGTTAAATTTGTCTACTTTCCTACAGTTTTGATTCAATTCTGTGTGACAGAATTAAGACAATTACCACACAAAGGCCACAGAGAAATAAACTGTATGACATCTTACAAATACCTGCCAAGTTATTTTCAAATTGGATTTATCAAGTCCAGGCCCAGAAACTCCTAGGGAATTTAGACACGCAGATGTCACTGTCTGAACCTGATTTCCATACTGATCTGTAATCATTATATCTGTTAAAAAAGATGATGATGATTAAAATGATTACTAAGATGATTACCTCAGCAGCTGCTTTAATGAAACATTATACAACATACAGAATATAAACATATACAACATACACACAATATAGAGAAAATTTACATGAGCGTAACAGAATCACAGAGTGGCTGAAGTTGGAAGGGACGTCTGGAAGTCACCCAATCCAATGCACCTGCTCAAGCAGGGCCACCTACAGCTCGTTGCCCAGGACCATGTCGAGATGGCTTTTAAATATCTCCAAGGATGGAGACTCCACAATCTCTCTGAGCAACCTGTGCTAGTGTTTGGTTACCCTCACAGTGAGAAAGTGTTTCCTGATGTTCAGAGGACAGATGTCCTGTATTTCAGTTTGTGCCTATTGCCTCTTTTTGTGTCACTGAACACGACTGAAGAACCTCCCTCCAACTTCTTTATACCCTCTCTTCAGGTATTTATACACATTGATAAGATCCCCTCACCTTGTGGGTTATCAAAAAGGTATAAATAAGAAGTATTCATATAGTCATATATTTGCGCTTCCCACTTTTTTTGAATAAAAAGATTATTTCTTGCTATAAAGTTAAAAGAAAAAAAAACCCTTAAAATTGAAAGCTGTTTTTCAACCTGTTGGTTTGTCCTATGTGCTTTTCTTTGCTCACACACAAGCTTTTAACATCCCAAAATACTGTGAGAATTTTTAATTTCTTGCTAAGCCATGTAGCAACTGTGTACAGAAACCAAAGGAGAACGGGAAGACTGATCCCTAACATGACTTCCTCTTAGGTTAAAGTTAACCTTAAAATGTTTCACTTTGAAGTGAGTGCCTTTGAAATAGTCTGAATGCTGTTATAGCCTGTAAGATTTCAGAATACATGAACTAAACAAAAATTTATGAACAATTTGAACTCAGTGTGATGAATGTCCCAATGTACAAACTAAGCTGCAAATTTTACTGGAGAACAACTCCAGAATTGTGAAATGGCAATTGGAGAAGTCTGATCATCCTTCCATGAATGAAAATGTAAACCTGTTTTTTATATTAAAATAGTTGAAGATAATTCACTCTTGATGACATCTGTATACATAACAGACTAATAAACTGCAATGAAAAAGAAATGTATCTTAGAAGAAATTGAAGAATACGCAAATACTCACCAATTTCACTTTGTAGTTCTTCACCCATCTGCAGCGTGTTTGGCCCTTTTAATTTACATTTAATGTGTTTGGGTTCATCAGGAAGTGGTCTAAGTCAGCATATGAAAATTGACTTATAATCAGTCTCATGAAGGTAATCACTTATAAGACCAGGCATGATAAAGTATACAGCAGTTATCACTCATTTGCGACTGGAATTTTTTTTTTTTTTTAAGCTTTATCCTTGCACATATTTACAGGATCAAACTACACGTGCACACAAGTTACATAGTAGCTTTCACCTCAATCTTGTAAGGGGGAGCTTATCAGACACTACTTATATAACAAACCACAGCACTGTTATGGGATTTTAACTTATCTCTAATAACTTGCCTCCCGGTATTTTACCATAGATCGGATCATTAGCCAGATAAAGCAGAATTCAAGTTTGCAGTATTTTAAATCTTGAAAAAAAACATCCCCAACACTTCAAAGCTGAAGGAACATACTGTTGTCTACATATTAAAATATATCTATTACTGTAAAACCAATTACAATATCAACTTTAAGCCTGATACATACATACAAAGATATCACCGTCTCCCTTGCTATGGAAATATTTGCTGACTTCTTAAGGACCTGACTACAACTAACATATCTTATATTTTTTAGTGATACAGTTTTTCCTTAAAAGCAAAACAAAACCAGAGCACATTACAAAAATCATGGAGAAGATGAATGACCATAAAAAAAGAAAAATCAGATTTCCATTTCCTCTTTTGCTATGATAAGCAGAAGTCATCAGCCTAAATTATGCCTAACACTAGTCTTTTAAAAATACTTTCTGTGGTTAAACAATCTCAGCCTTTCCTTCCATTTACTTGGTGAAGATTAACATATGTTATGTGCTGGCTCCCCAAATATTTAAGAGTTATCTGACATCTGTAACTTATTTAAGAGTTATCCAACACAATGTTTTTTACTTTTTTCGTGTGTTCTAAGCTAAAAATTACAGTGAGATCTTTAAAAATCCCATTAGAATGGCCTCCAGTTAATTTTTACAACAATGACAACAGAATAACCCCTAAATAAGAAGTTCCCTCATCTGAGGCTGTTTTTCAATGACAAGCAAAAATGTATTAAAAATATTCAATAAATCAATCCACTGTTCTACTTTCCTTTCAAGAAGACATGTACCAATTCAGTCTGCTTTTCTGCTCTTCTTAAAACAGAAAATACTACCTAACTGAAAATTTTTCTGCCTCTGACAGTGCTGCATCATGGACAGCTTTTTACAAGCACTATGGTCCCAATATTTTAAAGCATCTTAATGCTTGGTCATGTAGGGGTTTTTTTGTACTGCAGATCTGTGAAATGTCTAATTGCTGCAAGTTTACTGCTAGCATCAGTGTGCTATAAACTAGTTACTTCATCTTAACCTATTAAGAACACATGAAATACACTAAAGTAATTTAGAATCAGATTCATCTTAACAAACTTTACAAAGATATAATAAGTAGAGCTAAATGCCTAGACTCACTAAAAGTGATAAACAGGCAATTTTAAAGTTCAATTTACAGCCTGTCACTTTTGACTGAGATACCACATGCAAGCATCCAGCGTTTGGCTAGATAAATGCTATCTTTAGCTTCAAAGTAATAACCTCTGTAAAGGTAACAATTAACTTCAGAGTTATATATCTCTTTGGTAAACAGTGACCTGACTCTTCAGTAAAACTAGTTATTCTATAAGCTAATGTTTACTGAAAGTTTTCAAAGGTAGCAATAATCGTCTTCAGCGTATGTACGCTCACAAAAGTGATTATAGGGCTGGATACAAACATACCGTGATGCAGTCTTTCACATAGGTAATGTTCTCATCTGTAAACAGTTTGCATAAAAAACCCCACCCACTCAACCAAACCTACATTCTCCTGTTAATTTGCCAACTGCTTTCATTATTTCAGCTTCTGCAGAAAGATTTTTTTTACCCCAACGCACAGATCTGCAATCCTTTGCCAACAACATAATTCATAAAAAAAATTTTCAAATAAACAAACCTGACTGTGAACGCACTCTCCAAAGACACATGGTCATCAAGATAGGTAATTAGACAGTAACGAACATCTTTTACTGATGTTGGTACTTTTACATCAGGTAATAATCCCTGAATCAGCTGTTCCCTGTTAATTCTAGGTGTCCAGTTAACCTAAAATTAAAATTTCTTAAATTAATCAAAAGAAAATTATTAATGACTAGCTACATAAATACATCTGTGGTCATTCTAAATATGCTGAAGTAACATACAGGCAATAGAAGCTTTCAATGGAAAGCCTGTGCATTTCCCAATAGTAAACAATGCTATCTTCCCAAATACAAAAAATTACTCTAAAAAAAACCCCAAACAAAACAAAATACACATTAAGTTTTCCTCACTTATCTTGAGTTAGGCAAGATATGATTCTGAAAAATCTCACCAAAAAAAAGTGTCACATATTTGGTGAAGCTTTATCTTCATATTAGGCTCCACATATGTACACAGACAAAGCGATAAGATAGGTAAGCAAATCTTCATGAAGGAACATGCCTATTCAAGGTTCCTAAATGTTGGGAAAACCCCAGATCTGAAGAATCATAACTATGCTGGAATTATTTTATTGTGTTTAGGAGAAGCATTGGAAATTACTAACCTGCTTTTCATAATACTACCCTGAAGCATTACTTAACATTTCATTAAATGTCTTTATCTCATTAAGGACACAATTTTAACAAAATTATTTTTAAAAATTTATTAAGCAGAGAGTGAAGTTCCCATGTTTAATAATACAGTCTTGAGGAATATTATTTCATAGTCTGATGTCTATGGATTTCAGAGGATCAGTATTGTATCTCTCCCCCATATTATGCTGCTGTTTACTCAAAAGAACTTGCCTTGATTTTTTCTGCCATAGCTGCAGTTATGTGTATCTCCCTTTCTCCTTCATCATACATCTGAAATATAAGGTTGTGCATGACATTGCCAGCAACCCAATTAATTTCATCCTGATGTTTAATTTGAATAGCTTTTTGTCCATCCATACTTAAGATCTGTAGTCTTGCAACATGACTGCTAGGAAGAAGTTTAATAATCTTTTCCACTGGTGGCACATCTTTACAACTCTATACATGGGGGAAGGGGAGGGAAAAAAAACAAAGATATTAAATGTACCTATATGCATAAATATCACTCCATAATAGCCTATGGCACTACTCAGGATTACCAGATGTGACCAGGTAGACCAGGTAATCAGGTTGACCTGTCAAAAGTAAATCAAAAGGATATGCCAGAATACTTACAGCTTTTAACATGTACTAGAACTGATGCTAGCTATTTAGAAAACATTTTCTATTCCAAAAGAATAGAGTTGTATGTTATACAATTTACAAAATACTTCTTAAGAGTAATCATAAATATCCTTTCATAGAGGTCATCTTGCCATTTTAGTGTTTGTTTACACATTTTTTACTGTAAAACACCACAGGTCTTATTTTCTCCAGCAGTGTGGCTCTCCTGATGTCCTGGTTTCAGCTGGGATAGAGTTAATTGTCTTCCTAGTAGCTGGTACAGTGCTGTGTTTTGAGTTCAGTA
>JAVJGG010000029.1:838424-869352 GCA_035590195.1 Aviceda cuculoides
CTCCCCCATCCCACGGGGGGGGGAGCGAGTGAGCGGCTGCGTGGTGCTTAGTTGCTGGCTGGGGTTAAACCACGACACCTGACTACCAGAGAACTGGGATGTTCAACAACATTAAAAAAATTCAAATTTCAAGAGCTTTAAGACTGAAATGCTACAAAAAGCTATTGATCTTTAACCTTTGAAAAAATATGTCCTTCTTCACTAAAGTTTTGGGGAACATGTTGCCATGTCTATTCTGGCTCTAAATGTTAATGTAATGAAGGCAATTTGTCAGAAGGATCCAGGGACTAAAAAGGGGAAGAAAAATCCCAGAAATAATGCATATTTCTGAAACACTTCAGGGATTTCAGAAATAAAGAGTAAGAAGTGAAGAAAAGATAGAAGAAAATTCTTTGCGTTTTTATGATTTCCCAGAGAAGAAAAAGGGCAGCCACCTGATTATCAGGCTTATGGTATCTAAACCAGTAACTTTTGGGAGTTAAGTTGATACATAAAAGACTTCAGTACACTATCAAGACAGTACAATAAACTGTTTTCAATCTTTTGTTTATCCAAACATTCAAATCAATACTTACAAGTATTTCAATCCTTGCTTTCAGCAACTGGTCTTTCTTGATATTCTGTACATGTATAACTGGACCAGTTAAAATGTTTGTTCCTGCATTACTGCAGTCCACAGAATACACAGGAAGGTTTGAAGCACCTAAAAACTATTTAAAATGTAAAATTAAACTTCAGGTTTCTTTTACAGAACTACTCGGATTATTCCAGAAAAGATTATTTGTACAAGTCCAAACATATATAGGATTATTTACAGATAAATTTGATAAGATTTCAGTTTTCCAGAAGCTTGCAAGATCAACACCTATATTTTTTCACAGGTCATAAGAGATGTGTGGGAGAAAGGATGAAGTTATAGAAGTAAAATTTAATGTCTATTCAACTGTTTTGTATTAACACATAAACATTAGTCTCTTTTGCCATTACGGCAATAAATTCAACTATGTTGTTAAATAAACCTCCTTTTAATTAATTTTCTAAAAATCATACATTAAACAGAATTTAAATACCAAGTTCAACATGTCATCATACTACTGCAGACCCAGTCTACAGGAAGAGAATGTACACATATAAAGTGTAAATGGAATGCAGACTTTTTTGCAGGGGGAAAAACATTTTTATTTGTCTACCTGTTTTTGCTGGAAGACTGATTTCACTAGAACTGGAAAAGTCACTTTCTTGAGTTAATAAAAAATAGGTCCAAAAGGGCAAAAGTTTTTTACTTCTAAAAGCCACAGTAACACCTGCATTCCCTTCTGAACTTAGATAAATGCTTATGATAATAGTCTTATCTAGTATTATTTTTAGGCACTAGACTTGCATTTTCATCTTTAAAAAAAAATCAAAAGTAAGCTGTATGAAGTTTTTTTCCTGAACAAATTTTAGCACTGTATATGGCAAACATGACCTAAAATACCTTAAAATTGTAGCTATATATCCTCACATAATTTTCTCTTCCATTTCTAAGGCCAGGTTCCTCTGATTCTGAAACTTACTGAATGACTCATAATAGATGAGGCAAGAGAGTCACAGTTATGGTTACCAAGCTACAGAAACTTCAAAAGCATTATTAAAGATAATAAATTCTATCTAGATGCCAAAATGGGCTCTCTTCCCAGCCCTTTAAAAAGCAAGTATCAAAATCCTTATGACACATAATGAAATGCAGTTTACCTTGCAATGAACTATCAACTTTGGCTGTGCTGTTATATTTCCTGATTCATCCAGTACTTCAACCTGAAAGGGGAAAGCTGTACCATTTTCAATCTTTAGAATTTCAGAATCTGGTTTTACTTTCAATTGATGAGGAGGGCCTGTAAAAATGCACAATTGCAGAACAGTGTTGTATTTTAGGTAACTTGAGACACTGGATTTCAATTTTTGCTAACTCAAAAAGTTTTTAAAGCTAAGCTACTAAGATATTTGTGGTAACAAACCATTTAGACCAATTCAAGTGTATTGGTTTATGCTGAGAAGTTCTAGACACTTCCTGTCCTTCAATACATACCACCTGCCAATCTTTTGAATGAATTCAATGAGGAATACTTAGGAACAAAGGTGGCTATTTTTCAGAAACATCCTTTATGCATCATTCATTAAAACTTCCATTTCAAACTCACTGGTTGAAGAACAGGAAGGAAAGGCTGAAATAGCTTTTATTCACTGCTTCTTCAAAAAACAGCTTTAAAAGCCAAGGATAAGTCCAATGAGAAGAAAGGTAGTGAAGCATCTCTACACTGCCAAAAGCAAAAGATTCTAATGAAGGATGAAGTTGCCTTCAGTCCAAGGTAAATAACTAAGCAATACAATACAATCTGTCTCAAGTCAGATCATTCCACTCCATTTTCTACATGAAGCCTTAACTCCCCAAAATATAAAGAATAATGAAAGAAACCGTGCATTGTTGGCCTAACAAAGCTTGAAGGACACAATTTCTCTGCAAAAAATGAGATGGGAAAGCCCAAAGTTTGGTAACCTGGCAGGCCAAAAATCAGCCTTCGAACTATACCTTATCTCCCAAATCCAGAAAAAACCCAGGTAAAAAGCGATAACAAGTATAATATAATGGAATCCTCAATATCAAGACATCTGACAAAACTTAAAATTCTGGTAAGGGCAGTGGACTTACAGACTTCTATATTCCTCTCTTGTGTTATGATAAAGGCAACATGTAACACTAAAGAGTTCAGACAAAATCCCAACTGCCAAAGCATCCCCCGCTTTGCTGGGTAAGAAACTAAATGAGCATGTATTCCTTCACAAGATGTTTTCTACAGGGAGAACAGGTCAGTGCAGATCAGTACAGGTTAAAGGGTTTAATGCTGAAGAAAATCAAGATAAATCCATTCATTCCTTCAATGGTGCTAGGTTAGAAAAAGATTTTAAATAATTAAATAAAGAAGTGAAAAATCAGTCTCAAGTAAGCAGACAAATTCCAGCTGCTAGAATAATAGACATGATTGGTCTGTGAGTTTGATGTTATTCCTGCCAAGAATGACATGCCCTTAGCTTTATTTAGTTTCAGTCATCCTTTGGATAAGCTAGAACATCCTTTTTTATGCCTCACTAAATATTTTACCTTCTTGGGAGAAGCAGCATTTCACTGACAGTGTCAGAATAAAGTTCAACAGAAATTCACTAAATATTTTAAGGATACTTACCAGGCTGCAATCTTATTTTAAAGATTTGTGTGTCTTCTTTCAAACCAGGAAGAGTAACCTTCAGATTAAAGTTCTAATGAAAAGAGTATTTTAAATATTAGCCTTAAACAAAACCAGATCATAAATTATCTCACATAGTCATGACAATTCATATATGTAAATTTCAGAAGTCTATCCAAATTTTCTTGCACTGCTACATAAATCAAGATTTTTTTCCTGTACTAGTTATCTGTATTTTTCATGTTATTATTCCCAGAGACATTCAATCTAGGATTTGCATGTTAAACTACATGGTTCTGAAAACATTAAAAGCAGCTATCATAACTTGTGGTTTTCTGCTTAGAGGCTGTTTTAGTTGGGGGAAAAAATCTATCAGTTCAAAAAAGGTAGTTTTAAAGAAAGAGCCTGCAAGTTCTGTGTTCGTTATTCCTTACCTAATTGCCTGAAGCAAGGCAGCACAATTACTATCCATCTCATCTTTGAATAAGGCCATAAGAAAAACAATTGCTGTAGAACTGCATCACTAAAACCGATTTTCACATTAAAATCAGAGAATGAAGCAGTCTAATCAATAATCTTAAGAGCTCCAACTTTAAAAAACTAGTTGCACTACAGATATGTGAATTTCATATTTTATATGTTTGATTTTTGAAAATATTTAGTTGCAGTTAATGAACTGTCATTTTCACATGTTCAGAAATGCTGCCTCTGGAAAGGTTTAGTTTCATAATCCTGGCTTATGCCCTTCCCATGCCTGACAGGGTATGCACAACATTAACACCTTGTAGACTGGATGAAAACAATCAGGTAATGCTTTTGGTTTGAATCACAGAATCATTTAGGTTGGAAAAGACCTTTAAGATCGAGTCCAACTGCCAACCCACCACCACCACGACCACTAAACCATGTCCTGAAGTGCCACACCTATGCATTTTTTGAACACCTCCAGGGATAGTGACTCAACCACTTCCCTGGGCAGCCTGTTCCAATGCCTGACAACCCTCTCAGTAAAGAAATTTTTCCTAATGTCCAATCTAAACCTCCCCTGGTGCAACTTGAGGACATTTCCTCTCGTCCTATCTCCAGCCACCCGACAGAAGAGACCAGCACTCACCTCACTACAACCCCCCTTCAGGCAGTTGTAGAGAGTTATGAGGTCTCCCCTCAGCCTCCTTTTCTCCAGACTAAACAAACCCAGTTCCCTCAGCTGCTCCTCATAAGACTTGCGGTCCAGGCCCCTCACCAGCTTTGTTGCCCTTCTCCGGATACGCTCCAGCACCTCAGTGTCTTTCCTGTAGTGAAGGGCCCAAAACTGAACACAGTTTTGTTTGCTGGGTAAGAGAAGCAGAGAAGTGCAACAAGACCTGGGCAGACGCATCACAACTGCAGCCACATGAAACACATGAGCTCCCCAGCTGATGGCTGGCCACAGAGGTGCATGAAAACTCTCCAGGTCTGACCAGGCAGCCAACCATACTGGTCTGCCTGCAAGCCAAGCAGCATGTAACAGCTAGAGCTCCATTAAGCTAAATAGTGAATCACAAGAAAATGGGCATATACTGAAAAGTTTCATGTTGGGGGACTAGAAAAAACAAAAAGAAAAAAAAAGGGGGGGGGGGAAGGAGGGAAAAATAAGGTAGGAAATAAACCCACAGGAAACCACTATAGCTGATAGCTGCTGTTTAATGTTACTAAGTTGAATTCTTCAGTAGTTCATTTATTCAAGCTTTGTATTCATGCACTAGACACTCCTGTGCTCCTCCTCTTTTAGTTTCAACCCCTTTTCTGCAATACTAATTTTTTACTTAATACTCTTTTCTTAATACTGCACTATTTTCTGCCTCTAATTAACCACTTTACATCTTTAACTTCATTCCTTTTAATCTTTCAACATCTGTGCCCTCTAGGGAAATTATTTTCCCTTATCCTTCATGATTCCTTTATCTACTTTCCTTTTGCTTTCAAGTCTGCTTCTATGTATACTGCAGCACTTTTTAAAATAAAAAGAAGAATAAAGAAATATTACTTTTCTTTTTTAAACTCCCTTCTTCACCCTTCTCCTGACTGTATTCAAAATCCTATAAGGTAGCAGTCTTCTAGATACTGCTTACACACTTGTCTTAAAATTTTCTCTTTGATTCCACCCATGATCAAAATATACTTCCTTCTATCTTTACTGGTTTGGGTGGAATTAAATCAATGACTACAGAAGTAAATGAAGTCTGCTTTCTCTTTCTTCTCTATCAGTGCTTCCTTCGTTGGCAAGTGTGATATTCTGTATTTCCTATCTCAAACAAGTTTCTCCTCTCCATTTGGCATGATTATTCCTTCGATATTTTTTCCTTACTCCTTTCTCTGAAAAACACTAACTTTAATTTTTTCCATGCTCTCCATTTCTTCTTTTTTGTTCTCTCATTCACTTTCTCCTTCTAAATTCTTTCCAGAATCCTATTACTAGCCGTTTCTCAGAGATATTTTAGCTGTTCTGCTACCATTTCAAAATCAACTTTTAAAATACTGAAAATTTCTCCTATGTTCTTCTCTGCTAATTTTAATTTAAGAACTCAAAATTATACTGTATTTATGTTTTAAGATTATCTGTTGGTTTTAGTCTGTTGTTCCACCATTCTGCTTTTTGCCATTGTTTTTATTACCACCTTACACAATCCTTTTTTCATATAAATTAGAACCACTACTTTCAGTGCCACTTCCTTTATTGCCTCCAACATTTTATGCAATTAAGCAACATGAGAAAATAACAGCCCTTCATTTTCATTATTATGGTATGATATTATTTCTGTACTGCAACTTCCTTAAATTACTTTTGGTCTAGCCCCTCACCAAATTTATGTCTTGCCACAGCCTGGCACTTCTGCTCCTACACATTTTATTTCCCATAATCCACCTCTATCCTCTGTCTTTCCACCAGCAAAATTATTTGCTTTTTTCTAAACAACAATATTAACAGTATAATGAGGTATCTTCAGCTACCTCAGTTCCAAGCTTTGTCTTTACTATGCAAGACTGCAAGACTAAATGACAGGATTAGGACCTGGGTAGAATACTGTGTAAATACGCTAACTACATGATTTTAAATTTTTTTTTTCAATCTTCAAATCTATATTTATCAGAAGCATTAAGATGTGTTTTATGAAAGAAATACTTTTAGCATGTAACATATGTTTTTGTTTTTATAGTAAATTAGCAGCTTGACTAAGTGCGAGAATCCATCAGTAACAGGTTGGATTTGGATGACATGTATTTGCTACAGAAGCGGAAACAGCATTTTGGAAATGTCTAGAGAAGCTTGAGTAGTTATGACTCATATTAACTATTACCACTTAACTACAAGAATGAAAGATTTCAGTGCTCCCTATGCTATTTCAGTGCAAAAGTCACCAGGATGATTTGGCTTAAACCAATTTCAGCACGAGTTTAAACTAAGACAGCTGATTTAGCACACTAAGTATACTCTACCACACACTCATGTGTTGCTCAGCCCCTCCAGCTCCAGTCCCATCCGCTAACAGAATGCAGCTGTGGGAAAGACAAATTGCTCCAGGTAGAGCTGTAAGAGATCATTTGAAAATATCCCAAGAAATACCCGTAGTCATCAGTGTAGACCAGACTTAGATAACACTGTGTGTTGTATTTTACACAAAAATTATTTGCTCTGTGGTTTTTTTTTTTTAAATATGTTACTTAAGTTTAAATTCATTAGCCTACCTTGCCCTGGCAACTATTTATACAGCCTTTAGCAGTGACACCCTTAATGATGCACTTTGTTCCTGCAGTTACTTCTCCATACTGCAATGACAAACCACTAGAAAAATACACAGAAAACAAAACGGAATCAATTTAAAAATAAACACTGTGTTCTGATATACAAGATACTTTCAGATATTCTTATGAAATAAAAGCAAAAATGCCAGTTAATTTATGTGAAAAGTATCCAGTATGTCAGACAACCCCCAAAGAATTATTATATTAATGTCACATGAAGAAAGGACAAAAAAATAATTTAAAAAAAAAATGAGATGGTTGAATTACCTAGCTTCAAGAATCGGTTTCATGGCAGCTGTCAGCTGTGTTGCATGACCAAATTCATCCTGCAATTCCAAAGGAATATTAAAAGGTACTCCAACCCGAAAAGGAAGCTCCAAAAGACCAACTGAAAATTTCTCTGGTTTGCCCTCTAAGAGAAAAGAATAAAGGAATATGCATGTTCATTGGCTTTTTCTTAGTTAAAGCTGCAATTAAGTCAACTTGTTTCCAGACTCAAAGTAAATAGGCTGTTCAGAATACTGTTGTAACCAAAATCACAGTTTATTGGTTGATCCTCTTTTTTTAACTTACACTAACATAAAAACAATAGTTAAAACCTAATAGCAGTAGACTATGGTATAAGAAACATAACAGGACAGCCAAAACTTCCAAAGTACTTAGAGTATCAATACAGCACTTGAAAGCGGTAAGTTCCTCACAGACAGCTTTTCTTAAACATTTAGTTGCTTTAATTCTGTTAAAATAAAATTATTCATGCAACAAAACATTTTTGTTCTACAGCTACCCCAAATTTGAGAGATAAAGATGAGTAACAGTAAGTATTTGAAAAAGAAATGTGAGTGCATCCTTTCTGTGAAATCTGGCCCCATTAGACTGCCTCCAATTAGGCGCTAAAAAATGAGACCAAACAGAGCAGTACCAAAGGCACCTTGCAAATCAGAGTAACGTTTTGTGGAATAAAACTGTCTTGGCCAAGTTGCCTTTGAGAAAAGAAGCATTACAGTGCTCAGCTAAATGGTAGATAAATATCCTATCAAATTATTTTGGACTCAAGTTAAGAACTACTTTCACTACCTACAGGTGTCATTATCAGGGAGCTTCTTTTGCACAAGAGATGTGAAAATCATGGGGTGAGCAAAATGTTACCTTGCATTGGCCAAAATTATTTATTGGTTACAACAACAACAAAAAGTCCTCAAACTTACAGTGTTTACAATTTTATTTACAAGTGAATTATAAAACTGTGAAATGATTTGACAAAATAACAGTAGAAGAACTTCTGCATTGTCAAAGTGGAAACTACCAAAAGAACGTGTCTGAACTAAACCCAGAAAACTTACAGATTGACTTAGGAAGTTCAGTTTTAACTGGCATTTATGATGATTTTTTAGCTTGGCAAGAAGAACTGTGAACACTGAGCAACAACCTGCTGTTAGAGAAATAAAATAATTTGTTTCTCAGACAAAAAGGCTTCTGGTTTCAGTTTAGATTAATTGTTCTTTTCTGGATTTTTAGAATCTATATACATAAAAGGTCACACAAATGTTAATATTTTGGAATAATGAGTGTGAGGGTTTATGGCTCCCTCTGAGACAACACAAAACATTGCAAAAATAAAGTCTCTTCAACACTGAAGATATTAAAAATGTCAAAATATCTTCTGACTAGATAAAAAAGCAGCAACAGATAGTAAGAGTTGCTTTTGGTACCCCTTGTGTTAAAAGTACAAAACTATCAGTTCATTAGATTTTTAGAGTGTGTATTCCTTTCCAAGGAGATCTGTTCATTTCAATTGTTATGGCCGAAGGAACCTTTAATTGAAGGCTGCCATGCTGGGGAAAGCCACAATACTACTGAAAAATAATTTTTAAAATGGAGAATGCAACTTTGCAACTTTTAAGATTCTCTTTTTGCTTTGATAGAGATAAACAAGGAGCAGACACAGTTCATTTATGTATTTGTTCAGAGAGAAAGATAGATATTTTTTTCTTTTCTTGGAACTTCACAGAAGTATCTTGAGACTTCAATGCCAGGTTTTCAGACATATGTTTAAATAATTACTCCTTTCAAGCACTGCCAAATATTTTTCTGTATTATCATACAAGAATACCTCTTTCTATTCTGCCAGTAATACTTTTGCAGAAATTTTTAGAAGAATATGCTACAAAGAACTCTTTTCCTCCTAAAGGATTTGCATTCAAAGCCTCTAGTTTTGTGGAAAAAATAGGAGGCTACTGAAAGCATCTATTTTTTCTTGATCTTCCGGAAACAGATGTTAGCTCTATGTCCTAAACTTGTGATGAAAATATCCATTTCAATATTCAATGCAAAGGAAGCACTGTATTTTGTCTTCCCCACTCTCTGTCTCCCTTGTAGGTAAAGCTCACAGAATGGTTGGGGTGGGAAGGGTTCTCTGGAAGTCATCTTATCCAACACCCCTGCTTCAAGCAGGCCCACCTAGAGCCAGTTGCCCAGGACCATGTCCAGACAGCTTTTGAATATCCCCAAGAATGGAGACTCCACAACCTCTTGGGCAACCTGTGCCAGTGCTCAGGCAACTTGTGCCAGTGCTTGGTCACCCTCACAGTGAAAAAGTGTTTCTGATATTCAGAGGGAACCTCCTGTGTTTCAGTGTGTGCCCATGCCTCTGGTCCTGTTACTGGGTACCACTGAAAAGAGGCTGGCTCCATCTTCTTTACACTCTCCCTTCAAGTATTTATAGACAATGGTAAGATCCCCATGAATCTTCTCTTCTCCAGGCAGAGCAGCGCCAGGTCTCCTAGATACGAGAGATGCTCCAGTCCTTTCATCACCTTCATGGCCCTTTGCTGGACTTTCTCCAGTATGTCCATGTCTCTTGCTGAAGATACACTCTGACCCATCATCCAGATCATTAATGAAGACATTAAACAGGATCAGACCCAGTATTGACCCTATTGACCCCTGGGGTAACCACTAGTTACTGGCTTCCAACTAGACAGTGCCATTGATCACCACTCTCTGAGCACAGCCATTCTGCCAGTCCATACTTCAGTTTCTCTACGACTTATGAGAGATAGTGCTGAAAGCCTTACTGAAGTCTAGGTAGACAACATCTACTGCTCACTCCTCATCTACCAAGCTAGTAATTTCATCATAGAAGGTGAATCCATGCTAACTACTGATAATTTTGTCCTTCACGTGCCTGAAAATGGTTTCCAGGATTAGTTGCTCCATCACCTTCCCAGGGATTGAGACGAAGGTGACTGGCCTGTAGTTCTGTGGGTCCTCCTTCTTGCCCTTTTTGAAGACAGGAGTGACATTTGGTTTCCTCCAATCATCAGGCAGTCTTCCAATTGCCATGATTATTCAATTACTGAAAGTGGCCTTACAATGGTATCAGACAGCTCATCATGGCCCAAGGACTTATGTATGACTAGTTTGCTTAGGTATTCCCTGACCTGATCCTCTTCCACTAAGGGTATCTTCCTTGCTCCAGACCTTCCACCAGTCTTTGGGGCCTGGGATTCCTGAAGGTCCATCTTGCTAGTAAGTATCGAGGCAAAGAAGCTGTTCAGTATCTCAACCTTTTCCATGACCTGTGTCCCCTGCTTCATTCAACAATGGGCCCACATTTACCCCAGTCATCCTTTTATCACCTATATATTTATAGAAGCCCATCTTGTTGCCTTTGATACCCCTTGCCAGGGACTCCAGTTTCAATGCAATTGGACTCCAGCTTTCCTAATCCAATCCCTGCATGCTTGGACAGTGCCTCTGTATTCTTCCCAGGTTATCTGTCCCCACTTCCACCTTCTATATACTTCTTTTTTGTGTTGAGTTTTGCCAGGAGCTCCTCGTTCATCCATGCAGTCTTCCTCATATTTTTGCCTGACTTCTATTCATTGGGATGGACTAGACTTGAGCTTGGAGGAGGTGATCTGTGAATATTAACCAGGTTTCTTGGGCCCCTTTTCCATCCAAGGCCTTATCCCATGGAACTCCACCAGGCAGATCTTCGAGGAGGCCTAATTTTTCTCTCCTGAAGTCCAGGGTTGTGAGCTTCCTTTTTGCCCCCCTTCCTTTCATGACCCTGAACTCTACTATCACAGTCACAGCAGACAAAACTGTCTTCAACCTTCACATCCCCAATGAACCCCTCTTTGTTTGTGAGTACCAGAGTGCCTCTCCTTGTTGGTTCCTCTATCACTTGAGTCAGGAAGTTGTCATTGATGCACTCCAGGAATCTCCTGGATGGCTTATGCCCTGCTGTGTTGACCCTCCAGCAGATATTGTGGTAGTTGAAGTCCCCCACAAAGACCAGGGTCTGCGAACATGATGCTGCTTCTGGCTATCTGTAGAAGGCATCATCCACTTGTTCTTCTTGGTCAGGTGTCCTATAGTAGACACACACTACAGCGTCATCCATATTGGTTTGCTCTTTAACCCTCACTCATAAGATCGCAGTTGGCTCATCATCCATCTCCAGGCAGAGCTCCATGCATTCCAGCTGTTGTCTTACATAAAGGGCAACTTCACCTCGTCTTTCTGGTCTGTCTTTCCTAAAAAGCCTGTATCCATTGTAACATTCCAGTTATGTCAGCCACCTCACCATGCCTCCATGATTCTAGCAAGATCATAGCCCTGCTGTCTCTAACTTATCATGTTTATTCCCCATGCTGCATGCACTAGGGAACATGCAGTTCACAGAAGCACCAAAGCATGCTGATTTCCCAGAAAGGTTTTGGCGACTTCTCCGTAACGGTGCCATGTAGGCATTTCCTTGCACACATGCAAATGCTAGAGGTGGGCCCACTTCAGCACCATTTTGTTGATTTTGTGATTTTGAGATTTTTCTGTCACATCACCCCAGGCCCTTTGCTCATCAACCATGTCCATCACCCCCTCCTAGGGCTGCTGGTAACACTCTTCCTCCATTGCCATTCCTAGTTTGATTTCAGCTTGGGTTTTGCCACTTCAGAAAAAGGCAAAGTCACAGCATGGCAAAAGGGCTGAACAAAAGTTTTCCTTTTGAACTGGAGACTGAAAGCAGAGACCAAGAGAAGATCTATGTTTTTAATGTATGTAGGCCACAAATTTTTTTATTACTACATACCAGCACACTCACGTAAAAAGATGAGTCTTGGTGATAAGACAGAGCAAGGGATGTATAATCCGTAGTTAGCATGTATTTTTGCAAACTAATTTAGTAAGTAAATACAGATTTTCTTTAAGATGAATTGTGATGTACAGAATCAAAAGTACAGATTTTTTTTTTTTTAAATCCTATGAAGTCTCATTTACAGATAACGCATTATTCCTTTATAATTTAAAAATTAACTGTTTCATATTTCTGGACAGAAAGAGCAACTTCAAACTAGTCTACAGCTTTACCCTTTTTCATAAATAAATGCCTATTTTCCCTGGAAATGAAGTATTTTCAGCAAAAATAAATAAAACTTCTTCAGAGAAAGGCTTATAAACAAAAACTAACCAGCCACTAACAGATAAATGCACACAAATAAATCAGGAAATAAAATTAACATCTTGGAGGATGACAGAAACGGGACTAGCAAGGCTCTACCACAAACATGATGTAACCATACATTGTACATCTTACGGACTTCAATGGTGTCATTAAAATTGGAATTCGTTAATTTTCTTGGGAAGATATGATCAGTCACATACTATTTTAGGCCACATACATACATACCAGAGTGTACAGCAAGACAGAGTAACACCAGCCATATTTAACAGCATTATTTCTATTCTGGTATTCCACTAAGTATTTTATGATGGTTAATCGAAAGATACACACCTATTATAACTGAATGAAATTTAGTTTTGCATAGGACTCTTCTTTTAATAAAAAAAAAAAAAAAAAAAACCGACTTGGATCTAAACATGCACATTTTAAATGCGCAACCTGTTTTTGAATGAGTTTCTGTGGTTTATGCATGAAAGGTGGCCTAATGAATACTACTTTTATGAAAGAATATTTATGCCAATGGCATCAGGAAAAAGGGTGATTCTAATTAAGAAGAGGTTTATTTTTCTTAAGTACATTTAGGAAATTTCACATCAGAGAAAAGCTTTTGATTCTACCACCACTTTACTTTTTTGTAAAACTGACTGTATAGCAGAGCCAACACATTACAGGTGAGATCAAAACCTATTAGACAATTTTTTTTTTCTGAAAATACTTCCTATTTGACATGCAAATGCTACTTTTCAGTGCTGACAATGACCTCTCAACTAAAACATAACTAATTTTGATATACAATGAGTCAAACAGAAACACTAAAAGTAGAAGAAAACTGGCATGACTGGAATTCTTACCTATAATAGTAAATTTAAATGTTTTAGATGGTAGAGGCCTTCCTGCATAAGTGTCTGCATTGCTTTCATTCAATACTACTTGCAGTTTCAAGGTGTAGTTCCCAAGTTTCTGAAGATTTTCTAACCAGAAATACAAATACAATTAGAAAGCAAAAAAAGTAAAATTACAAATAAACTGAAAATATTGCATATATGAACTTACCCATTTTTTTAAACCAGTACGGCCATTTGCCTCCATGCTGACTGATATGGGAAATTATTTCTTTATTCCCAGTAGGTGCTAAAAAACAAACAATTAGCTACATGTATTTAGATTTTACACCATACTTCTTAATTTTTTCAGGTATTACTATCACTCATTATTAAGTATTACTATCATATATAAAAAATGAATTCCCTACCTAATCCTATTTTAATTAAAAATTGGTAGTTTCAGACACATTAAACTGAAAGCAGCAGGTTTGTAAAATAGAATTTTATTAGCTCTTTGCTTACATGTTCCCTGTTAAGTCTGAACACTTGTAGGCTGTGCACTCCACACACTGGCAACTGATCGAACTTGACAAATGACCATAACAAATTACCTTAAATGGGAACGATGGTAAAAATGTGCAGTTGACTGAACATATAATTGAGGAAAAAGAACATTCTTTTTTTCCTTCAAATTATTGTATCTGTCTTTATAAACACTTCTGCAGCATTAAGACACATCCAAAAAGACAATGCACTGAAACTTCGAGGAAATTTTTTAGTGAATGGTACTATAACCTAAGATAAAACCAGGAATAAGGTTTGTTGTTTGAAACTTCAAGAGGCATTAATGTATTTGTTTTTCAAAACATAATTTCGAATGAATACAGAATGTGACTGCAGTAAGACTACACGGAATAAAAAGAAATGCAGTAAAAAACCACATTGTTCTATAGATAAGTACAACTGCTTCAGATCCTATTCTTGCACCAAGATAAAGTAGCATACACAAGATAAAGTAACAGCCGCCAATTTTTTTAGGCATATTTCTTTGAATGTGTAATACTGGAAGTATTGGGTTATTAAAACAAATTTTGATGGCATTTTGTAGCAAGAGCTAATTCAGTTTTCTATATTGGGGGGGTTTCGACCCTTGGTAATTACTAACACTGAGAAAACAGAACTTCTCAAGTGAGTGCAGTTTTCATATTGACATCAAGTTAAACTGAAAGTCTCTCTGTATTATGCAAGATGCACAGCTGGAAGATGTACACCTTTCTTCTTGTATTGCCCCAATACAGACAGATAATCTAAGGCGGAAATTTATCTATAGGAACTGAAGAAAGTCTAATACTTCTGTGCATAGTGATACACAAAAGATGGCAATAAAATAAATGGGATCTTGGAATAGGACAAATGAGAAAACCCCGGCTTTTAAAGGCAGGGCTGTTATGTTCTGATGTTCTCTTCTGAAAGAGGAGACACTCCCAAGAGCAGCTCTGCACAAGAAAGTTATCAGGTATGTCCACTGCTGCTGTTGTGGTCTCTGTGATGAAAAAACATCCTGATGTTTTATTTGAACAACAGACTAAGTTATTTCAGTGGAGCCACGTGCAAAGATTTGGAACTCTCTTGGGAATTTCTCCATTTTTTCCTTTGCTAGAGGAAAAGCCCTTCAAACACTTTGTATTAGTAGTGATTAATGAGCTCTCCTCCGTTGTTCTGCTAGAAAGCACCACTGGGACTTCCTAACCACCATGTTCTTTTCTTGACACTTCCACACAAACATATTTATGAATATTACCAGTTTCCCTACAATCACCGAGATATGGAATGCTGCACTTGGTGCAACCTGCGTACCGCAAACAGCACAAGAAATTAAATGGGGGTAGGGAGGGAGAGACACGCATCTGAAGAGCATCTCCCATTGTAGTTTACAGGACAGAAGTGGCAAGATAATTGTTTGGTCAGAAGAACAGTCAACTGAGTTCTAAAATAAATACTACGGTGATGAAAACAGTTTGCTGAAGAGCTCGAAAACCTGAAAAGATGCCTCCCTATTGCCACAGATTGCCACAGCACCTATTTGAGTATTTTAACAGAGGTACCTGCAATTTCACTGAGTAATCAGAAGTGTTTTAAAAATAATATTCTGAGATAGAAATGGCTATTTCTCAGACACACCTTAGACAAGAATCACCCAGGCATGACTTTGAAAAAAACCCCACCAAACTTTCCAGAACCCAGCTTTCCCGACAGCTCCCTCTTCCTTGGCAGCCTCCTTCCACCAACCCTAACATGAAATTTTAGAGTGAGCCTTAGAGAAACAACCTGCTGGTGGCCCAGGAAAAAACCCAACACATCCAAACAAGCAAAACAAAAACCCCCCCCTGGCAGTCCATGCCTCCTTTGGCAGACACTTTCCATAGGCAGTCTCTTTCTCTTTATCCTACTCTTTCATTTGGTAGCCCATTTCTGTTCCTGCTCCACCTAGATTCTTCAGCTTTCTCTTTTTCTCAGCTCTAACCCATAACCCCAACCTTATTTTTTGGCCAAACCTTACAAGCCCCAGATAAAAAATTTCTCATATCCCAGCTGTCTTGCCAGCCCTTGCTTCCCTTGTCCAAACCTTGGACAAGGTGCTCCTGCCATGGCCCATACAAGAAGTTTCTCACGGTGTAGTTCTCCTGCTATCCCACCCCTTCCTTTGGCAAGTTTTATCCCCACTGGACCTCTTGACTTCTCAAGAATTCTCTCAACCCTAATTCAGACCCTAATTTTGAATTGAACTTTGTATAAGGCTCCCCAGTAACAGACCAGATAAGAAGTTTCTCATAGCTCAACTGTCTTGGTAGTCCACAGTATATTTTGCAAGGTATTCCACTCCTCAAAAGCGAAGAGAAACTTTTTGTACATTGTAAGATGTTTGCTGCTGGCCTTCATATGGGTGTAACCACTTTAGTACAAATGAGAGCTTTATATTCTAAGAAAGACTAGGGGTTTGAGTTTGACAGGTGTGCCATGCTTAAACTGTCACTTGCATGACTTACTCATTGTTCTGGTGAAAAACAGTGGGATTATCCTAGTGATGCCTAAATTGACTAGAGACAAAAGTTAAGATAGGAAGCAGTAAAAACAGTTATAAGTACAAATTTCCATCAAAAAATCAAAGCGGTCAGGAGACATGGAAGGTCTGAAGATAGATGTTTCAGTGATCAGAGGCAAAGGGCAAACTTAGTTTTATTTTTCCCAGCAACACCACTGACAAAACACCATGCCTCTTTCAAGTTTATACATCCTGAAGTCGTGATGGTCTACATTAATTAAGGTTGCAAAACACTGATTTGTCCCCCAGGCTGTTGGCAAATATTCTGATAATCTGTATTACATGAACACGTTTTTTCATCCAACCTCTTCATGCCCTGCCACACTACCTTGGACAATGGACGTGCACAGCAGACAGTCCCCATGCAACAAGCGCCATTAAAATACCATATGTAGTCTTATGACACATATACTAAACTGAAGCTAAGATACTTCCATTTGGTTTCCTTTGACATATATAACTACAGCAACCTCAGTGCTTCAGAAAGGTATTTTTACAACTCTTATCAGACAAAGGAATCAGATTTTCCTATTGTACATGGAAAGAAACAAGGCAAACAAAATTTTAAGTTCCTAAGAATTTCAAATATATTTGACACGTGCAGGATTGGAGTTTTCAGAGAATTTAGTGTCCTAATTTTGTGTTCAACACACAACTGAGTAATTTCAGTTGCCTCGGAGAGAACACAATTCTTCAACAAATGCAATATAAGAATACCAAGTGAAGCACCCATAAAATGGAAAGCACATAGCATTAAGACATTAAGCTTTGGCATTGAAGCAACTGTCATTTCATGAAATGTGGCTTTGGAGTACTACATGCTCTGATGGGATATTGTCCTTAAAATTAAAAGCTATATCCATCCATCTATGAAATTTCTAATATGTATTATATGTATATACACAAATAAATTTATTATACGTTATGCATTTTTAAAATAATAAAGACTCATTTAAATATACTGAAATACTTACAGTGTAAAATAACCTTGAGTTCAACAAGAAGTTTCTTTGAACCTCCATGGCTTGTACCTGGAAGTTTTTGCATTGCTTCTCCTTTTTTATTCAAAATTTCTATTCTTAATGCTCCTGTATTTAAAAGAAAAATGATGGACATTTAAAATAACTAGTGACTGGAGATTTTTGTATGCTTATTTTTTTAACAAGAGTGCATAATATAATTTTAAACTGACATTTTACTTTTTAGTATTTGGAAGAATAAAATATACCTATTGGTGTACCAGCAAATCTTGTTTCATTTGGTAATAACTCATCCCCTTCAGGCCATGTTACTGATAATTTGTCAGGAAGTCTAGTGAAATAGAAAGTATGAACAGTTTTCTGTGAGTTAAAAAACAGGGTAATTTATCTTTAGTAGAATACACATGAAGCTATTTTTGGGTCTCAGTTCGGACCAAAACCTGAACTATTTCTTCTTGGTTTAGAGTTCTAGGTTTTTTTTGTTTCTGCTGAAACAGCTGACTGCTTTCCCATTTGAGAATAAAACTGAATATTTTTATGTTCCTGAAGAAATACTAAAACTGTTATTAGGAACTCCACAAGTAAATAATTACAATTTAGAGCTTACCTTGCCATTTCATCCTCTATGTATTTTTTAACAGCTTTGTCAGACACTGTTCTGTCAAGTTTTGAGATTGGAACAGTTTTCATTTCAGCATACAATGCCTGAGGTTCCTGAAAAAAAGTTTAGTGCTGTTATAAACAGCCAGATTATAATATGTCAGAGAAGAAATACCTCTCTATCAAGGGACTGGACAAGTAGACATAGACATAATGCAATACGCTAACAAATACTACATGGTGACTCCACAAGACAATGTTCTAAAATTTGCTGACATCACAAGGGTTAAGAATGGATGAACAACATACTATTGATACCAACTGTGATACTCTATTTCATATACAAATTTAAATAAATCAGATCGTTGATCATGAATAATAATTTTAATATGTTTACATTAAAACTAATATAACTAAGCAGTTGAAAAATACCATAATTTTCAACAGTTATTTGAAAGTCGTTTAAATAAGTCTGACCTGGGAGTATGTTTAAAGATTCCATAGGCATACTAGGTGTGTGAATTCTTTTTATATTTGTCTTACCAAAGCAATTTGAACCTCTCCTCCAGTGGCAAATATATCCCCATCATGGTCTCCATACAAAAAAAATTTCTCAATACTTCCATAGAATATTGGAAGAGTCTTAACAGTTTTCACCTGTAAAGCAAAGACAATTGTCAGTACATTACTTCTACATCAAATGTACAGTAGTTGCCTTTTATAGCGTTCAAATATTTTATTACAACCCAAACAAAACCCCAACATCAGTGAGCAACTAACTTACCAGCTGTCCAGTTTTGTATGTTTTCCCATCCCACTCTATTGCAGCATACATTGTCCAAGGGCTCTGCATTCTTTTGGATGGTAAATCAGTACGTGTAGTTACTCCTTTAAAGACTGTGAATTTTATCTGTTTGTCATATTTTTCATGACAGTCTTTGAGCCACAAAGCAAATTCTCTGTCAATTTTCATTCGCTGCTCCTATAAAGAATTTACAAAAGAAATACATATTATTAACGTATTACAAAATTTAAATCTGACAACTTCAGAATTATAAACAATCACCTGTCCATTGAAGATTCTTGTGAACAGAGTATTCTTATCTTTTAGCTTCAGCTCCAAATCCATGAAAGTGAGTTTGTTTGTGCTGACCTGGAACTTATCATTGGTAAATAATGCACCGGAAATTCTATTGTAGCATTCAATTGGTGCCAATCCTCTCTTCTTTGGAGGAGCACACCACTCAAAACTTAAACAAAAGGAGAAAGACATTAAACCCCTTTTTTATAAAGAGAGGTTTACATTATAGAAAGAGACTGGTTTACATTGTAGAAACAGATTACCACTTACTCTTCCACAGTTGTGTATGGTATTAATCTTCCATTCCAAAAACATTCAAAAATAGGCCTCTTTCCTCTGGCACCCTTTTCTATTATAAAGCAGTCTTCATCATCGTCGTCATCGTTTAATTCTTGATTAAAAAGAAGACAGTCTCCATGAATAAATTTCTTTAAAAAACTAATATAAAAAACCAGAGCAGTCTAAATTAAGGATTACCTATACTTATTATGTTAGGCACAGTAGCAGTACACATGATCTCAAGCTAGGTATATGTAATATTAAGATATTTTTTTTCTGTTTAAGAAATACCAAGCAGAAAAACTAAGGAAAGCTAAGGAAAAATTTTAAACAGGGATTGAATAATTTTACCAAATTTGCAAATTTCAAATTTGAATAAATATTACTTAATCCCCTTAGTTACAACTGATGTTCTTCTAATATCATAAAATCTTGTCACAATTAAACTCAAGATTTGTTTTGTCAAAAAAAAAAAAAAAAAAAATCACCAACACAAATTACTTTAAAACTCTAGCATCTGAAAACTCATTGAGGCTGGGTAAAACAAATTTTAAATTAAGGACTTAGACTACATGTTGTCCTTTGGGGTATTCTGATGTTAGAATCTCTTGAATCAAACTGCTGGTGTTTCATTACCTTCTTGGAGCAAAGATGTAACAGTCAGGAAAGTCAAAATGTTTCAATCAGACTGCATTCCACTAGAGTTTATAGTTTGAAATCAGATGGTGTTATGTCGAAGAACAGGTTTACATGAATGAGTTACCACAACAGCCAATTTTCTCACAGCGTTCATTCATCAAAAGGATGTGAACTTTTCTGTTCTGACAGAACCCAAATTAGATAACAACTTACACTTCAATTTAAATTGTTCTAGTTTCTATTTCATTAAAACATTTAGAATAGTAGGATTGTCTATAACAGGACTGATAAGCTGCATAACATTTCACTCACTTGATGGAAAACATGGATCATCAGGGTATGTTTCTTTATCATACAGGAAGGGATGATATCGGATGATGCCTTCCACTATACCTTCTCCTTCAACATGTGCCTTAAACTCAAAACTATCTGCTGCAGTATTTATATACAATGTCTGCATGTCATCTTTGATCTCCCTAAGATTGACAATCTTTGGTACTTTTCCTTTTTCGAACATTGAAATCTGGAAAAAAATAAAACAAGTTGATTTTCCTTAGGCAAAAAACCCTACAGTAATTAGCATTTGTGACACTTAACTGTTAGCAAAATCAATTAGTTGCTATGCTGCAATGATAAACAGTACTACTTTTTAAAAATTAAACTACGTACATATCTTAAAATGCTGCTGTAGTTCAAAATGCATGATTAAAGAGAAACAGGCACAATATGAAATGTTGCCATCAAAGAATTTTGACTAATAAGGATAAAACTTCTTACCTGAATGTCGATGTTGTTGAAAGGGCTTATGTCTTTTGTTACAGCATTAGTTTCATTTCCTTTTGGTCCATGGATGTAATAGTGATAGATATGTCTGAAATACATTTTAAATGAAAAATAAATCTCAGAAAGTGAAATTTAAAAATTTCAAAATTTTCAAAAATCTAAATAAACTTGCATTTTTATTAAAATGTAACCAGTTCATTGCATTGTTATAAATCAAATCCACGACAACATGTATATGTGGTACAGAAGATTTACTAAAGGGAGTGACTCCTTTTCACTGCTTTCAACTCCCATCTCCTTCATGCACAATCATACTAGGATCAATTTTTTGATAAAATACAAAGTGCAAACTAACAAAACTACTGTAATTTCTACTATACTCTGGGGATTAAAAAGATCTAGAGCCAAAAAACTTCCCATATATTGTTTCTGATATCAGCTTTGTACTGATAATCTAATAGTAACAGAAATGTTTCACAAACAATCACTATCCTTAAGTTATTTCCAAAAAGTAAAGATACCCCATTTGAATACAGGCAGCAGTCATGGATGTGATCTGCATATTAGAAATAATTTTTCTATTCGTAAACATTATTTTCTAATGGTATTTGTGCTCATTTAAGAAAGTCCAAAAAATCCACACCATCAGATAGATTAATTATTTTCATAGAGATAGGAAGTTTTGAGAAAAATAAGGAACTTAACTGCATTTACTTCAACTTTTCAACAAGCTAGCTAATTCTTCCAACTTCAGATATTGAGTCCTTAAACCTCAGGTTGGTGGTTTGCAGAAAAATTGAGATTATACAAGTCAGTGGGACTGAATGTATGAAAGAAGTTAAATGCACCTGCAAGTGTTTATAATCGCTTTGCTTCTGACATCTACTGCACTAAATGCACCCCCAAGGAGAAATCTTGGTTCCCAAACAAAAGCTCCTCATGGTCTCATTGCTCAGGACTTTAACCCAGACTGGTATGTCCAAACTGCTTAGCATCTTGTCTGCATCTCCTCCAGACCTCAAAAGGTGCTCTCATGGCCTTAAGACATAATTATTTGGGGGGTTCATCTCCCCTCCCTCTGCTTCAAACCATCCAAAACAATATGAGGGCTGTGCTGTAGCCCATTAGAGCAGAATGAAACTGGTACTATGCATGTGTGGCAAAAGGCATGGCAGGATGGTATGAGGAGGTGTTTGAGGGGGCAAAGGCCATTACAGCTGCAATAGTGACACAGGATTGTGTAGCACTGGGAAGCTAAATCTGATTGGTTTTACTGTAATAGCTACAGGGGATACACTTGAATAATTGCACCTCTGTTTCATCTCAAAAGGAGTCAGTTCTTTCACTTCAAGAGATAGCTGGAATGAACTAACACACACCTAAGTTTGGGTATTCACCAGAAGAGCACCTAGAAGCTAATGAGGGACCTAATTTATCTGTCAATGTAGATGTACCCCTACATTTTCACAAGGTTAAAAATGGTTTCAGCCACAAGTTTTTACTTGCAACAGTGAATGATGTTTCATATGATAGTGTTATCTAATCCTTATACTAATACTCATATTAAGTATTATCTATTATTATTATATTACAGGTAACACAAAAATAAAATTATTGCTTAAAATCAAGTTCTGTGGTTTGCCAGATTTCAAAATTGGGCCATGGCTTCATAGTTCAGTTTACATTCACAGATAGATCCATCATCTTAACAGATAAGCCCACATGATGCACAGGTATCACAGACTTCCACATCTCCAAACTCTGCAGGGCCACTGATGACACTACTATAGTACTGAGTGGACAGTATCACATATCAGTCTCCCTCTTGAACTGGGATGAAGCAGCAGCTTTTTTTTTTTTTTTTTTTAAAGACAAAACATGAAGCTAGCTACGAGAACAGTAACTTATCAAGTTACTAACAATTAGATATCTAATTATTACATTAATAATAACTATTAAACTGAATAGGTTATTGATAATTCAATTGGATAATTACACATCAATTATCAAGTCACACTGAAACTGATGTTTGTAAATATCTTTGGATGGGGGGACCCCATTCAGTTGTGCTAGTTTCTGTAAAATCAGTTAGTTAGGAAGACTAATTGTGGCATCAACAAAACATGTACCAACAACCTCAACGGGAATAAAGCCAATGACTAAGTACAAAAAGGAAGTCAGTCATAATTATCTGACTTTGTTAGTAGTACACTTTGAAATCACAAACTTACGCCAGCTGCCTTGTCCAAAGATGAAAATAGTTTTTCAAGTACTGCATGTGATCTGGTTGTACACCTGTAATGACAACTGCTGTGAAACTCTCTTTATCCCTTTCTTCTAATATTAGATTACGAAGAAATCTTTCATCATCACTTGTGATGTGAGTAGAGTCAGATGGCTACAAAAAGAGTAAAATCATAAAAGCAAGAATGTAAACTGAATTTCTGATCTCTCATTAGCTTTGAAAAGTATTAAAAAACAGAACAGGAAAATTGTACAGAACACATGATGCTAAGTATCACAAAGGATTAATGCTTATAATAAAACCTTCCAATTTAAAGTCAACAAACTAAGAATGACCTCCCTGATCCAGTTCATTTTCAACTCACTTTCATGATAGCATTTGAAGTGTTCAGTCTAGAAATGCACTTAATCACGTTTAGTGTGGCACTGTGTGATAGCCATGTTCTCATCCATCAAATGGAACTACTATGTGTACCAGACACAAGTTTTCTTTAAGAAAACAAAGCCAGAAAAAAAAATAATTTGCTTTTAAATGGATAGGCTGCTTTCTGTAACAGAAATTGAAGTGGAAGAAACATGCTTTTGCCACGGAAGGGTGAATCCTCAGTTCCAGGTGAAATATCCAGTAGTCTCACAGAAAAAGAAGTTCCTGATTCCAGAAAGTCCTGATTGTCTTTTCCTGGATGGATGCACTCTACTCTTATGATAGCAGGTTTCTAAGCTGCAGAAAAACACAGCAGTTGATGTCATGCTTCATGTTGGACCAGTGGATAATCCTTTACATTTGGTGCATCCAGAAAAGAAGCTATTTTTAACACGAAGGTTGAGATCTTTATAGCAACTGCAAGCAATTGGTACAATGGAAAAGATACACTTTTCCGTGCTGTAGTAAATGCAGCATCATGCCTTATTTTGCAGGAAAGCAGGCAAAAAGGAAACACATCACTAAGTCGTGAAAGGATACATCTCCTACCTAACTGTAGACAGTGAAACATGGTAGTCAAGGGTGTTCTGTTAAGACTTGCTTTCCCCAGGGAATCAAAGAGCTCTCTTTAACCGACAGGATAATTTAACCAGTTGTGGGAACTTTCATCAAAAAAGACTGCAATTCTTAAAATGCTTTCTTCTGCCCACAACATAGCCTCTTTTAAACCTAACAGTCTTGCTGATTCCATCCAAGCAAGGGGCTGTTTCTATGCTATTAATGAGATCACAGATAATAAAGAAAATCCAGAGTTGCTTGATCCTCATCTCTGTATGGTTTGACCAATGACCTAGAAGCTCCACACCGATGTTGACCAAGTGCTATCCTGTAAAACTTACAGAGTGAAAGTACCTCCAAAATGCTGTTCCCAAATTCTTTGGTTGTCTTCCTACTACAGATGACAAACTACCATGGCGCTTTCCCCTACATTCCTAGCATCCATCTCAACTAGAAAAGTAGTATTTACTTGTTGGCAATATTAAATGGTCCAGGGAAGTGCGTGCAGTAAAAACAATTGCCTATTATCCATCAACAGAAGATGACTGGCTGGGGTGCCATCAGTGCCATTTCTCTTCAGTGTTCTGGCCTTGTTCTAGAATGTCTTAGGTTTGACATTAATTACATCTTGATTTCTTTGCAGAAGTAACTTCCTTTACCGACTCAATGCCTCAAAGATTCAATTATTATTCTCACACTGCAGTAATCCATTACAACTTCTCTTTCTGCCACAGTATTCTCTTGCTCACCTATGTGCACTGCAGACCATTTTTCAAGACATTAAAGAGACAAATTCACATGTTTAACTTCACATCAATATAATGAACTGGCCTGGCTATTTCAATGATTTGTAAAAACTTCTAGACCTGAGCTGTCTATCCGTTACCTCCACGCTTCACTTTTATTACTTGAGTGCTTCACAGCATCTCTTCCCTCTTTGATATTTACAAGTTATTTTTTACCTCTAATAGAACTTTATTTGCAATTTTTTTTAACTGCATCAGCTTAACTTTCATTTTTTATTATCACCACAACTTTTCAAACAGTTGACTGTACCACCTTCTTGAATTCTTTATTAGTATCTATGCATCTCATTCAGCTAGTTTCCTCCAACTAATGTCTGTTAGCTTATTTTCTACTTTTATATCCCCCACACTCCCTTTTTAATATGAAGTGGGGAGGGAAAGCATTTGTGCTCTCTACAAAAAACAGATTTTGTCTGCTTTTCAGTTTCTATTTCTGTGAGTCTACCTTCTCATCTCCATTACAGAGAGATTAAAAATAAAACTTGTACATTTTTGATGATTCATTCTTTGTCACAAGATACTGCCCCAATATTGGCACATTAAAAACCTTATCTACCTCCTGTTCCTCTCACCCATACAAAAGGCCAAGAGCACTGACATAAACCACAAGATATGGGCTATAATCAAGGTCTGATTACCTCGTCATACACAGCACCCACTTATGCTCCCATCTGCATAACCCACAAGATATGGGCTAGAATCAAGGTCTGATTACCTCGTCATACACAGCACCCACTTATGCTCCCATCTGCACCCTTAGCTATATCTTTGCCTTTATCTTCTTGCTCAAAAATATCCAAAGAAGAGTTCTTTTCAGTATTCCTCCTTATCTTACAGCTTTTTGCTTAAGCTTTTATCTTCATGAAAACCATCAGGACTGTTCATTTTAGTTTTCAACTAAATAGTTAATTTCTTTTACAAAATTAGTGGAGATTTGTGAATCCACTGGGTTTTGTTTATCTGGCTGGACTTTTCTCCCATAGACAGGTTAGCTGTTCTACATACTTCTACATAAGCACAGTTTGTTTCCCTAATTTATTCCTTACTACTTCAGAGAACGGACATTTTTCTTTGTTTCATACATAATGAAGCAATCGCTGATCTTAGAAAGGTATTTTTAAATATTTTTCTTAACCTGATATGTTAAACTATATGTCATTTCTGTCTTCTATGGTAACCTGAAAAAAGAATCACATACAGATAAAGCCTTATGATATATAGTGCCTTCAAGTTTCCCATTACTTCCTTTTACACTCCAGGGTGCAAATGAGTAAATAAGATGAAGATATCCTCAGGTAAGTATTACAAGAATATTACATAGTGAAATCAAGTTAACCTGGGAAAAGCTTTCAATTAAAAAAAGAGAAAGTATTAAGGCTATTTACCTTTCTGTTTCGAATGTATCCGCTATATATTGCCTCTTTGTTTTTCTCCTTCTTTTCAAAATCCTCTTTAGAAAGGACAAGTTCATGAACATCCTGAGAATCTGCAGGTTTGCTTATCATCTGATTTTATTAAAGAAATGGTATTTAAAATCAAAATGAGATTTAAAATGAACATAAAATAGTTCAATACTGTGATTAAAAGCTAGGATAATAATAATCTGATTATGTAAATATGTTTTAAAATAATGTTTCAGATTGATATTTACTTACTCTGGCAGACTGTCCAACGAAGAACACTGCTTGTTTGCCTCCAACTCCAAAATATGAGATATCACTATTTAAACTACGAGGCACTGGCAAAGGGCGTACGTATCCTGAATGATCACTGAGAGTAAAAGTGTGTTTAACAAGTTTTCTCAAGATAAAAGTAATTTTAAAAAAAGAGAGAAACTTCTGATCTAAACAGCTTGTATTAAATTCTTCTGGCAGTCACATTGTTCAAAAAATCCTTCACTTTAGACCTATTACAACTGCAACATTAAAATGTACGTGCCTAAAATTCTTTTTAAAAGCATCATGACAGAGTAACTCTTTTCCTAAGTCATCTTATAAGACATTTTTATCCCTTCCAGGAAACCAAATCTTATTCAGTCATACAAGTCCAACTTTTTCACCTGAATAACAATTTGCTTATTACTATCTATGTACAATTTTATTACACTGAAGTTCATATGAAAGAGAGGATAATGTTTGGCAGGGAGAATCTGATAGAAAAGAAACTATTACTCTGAAAACTTTTCTCCATTGTTAACTCTGCAACAGGGACACGGTCAACAGGTCTGCATGATAGGTACTGTGGTATAGGTACTGATACTAACTGTGAAGCTCATGCAAATGAAAACGGCTTACAAAGCAAGCCTGATCTTTTTGACATCATCCTTTCAGAGAAATACTATTGAGTCAAAATGGGAAATAATGCCAACCAACTATTAAATGCAGTCTTGGAGAGACTACATATGCCATCAGTAATTAAATTCCATGTCTTTTAAGTCAGCTTTGATGGATGAACAGTCTTACCTAGTTTAAGCAAATAGTAGGACAAACGTGTTTTTAAATCATAGCAGTCCCAAATGAAAAAAAGGTGTAGATAGTATCCTGCTATAATTTACAGCTATGCTCCTACTGAATGGTACCAGCCCACAGTTTAAACTTGTAGCTTAAAAATACTATACATTTCTACTGTTACTAAATTCAACTACAGCAATTTTAAAAAGGAGTGAATTTCTTTACAAATTACTAGATGACTCCGAGTCACTTCATATGCACTTATCTCCATTTCTTTGACAGATATTAGTTATTCTATTTAGACATTCTTCCAATGCAACCCCCCCCCCTCAGCTATATTATCACTTTCTACTGTCCCATTACTTTTTACACTACTTTCTCATAGAACAAATTAGTTATGATTGAGGCTGTGATCCTCATCTTCACATTTACTGCCCTAGGCTTAAGGTATTTAAAAAGTGACTAAAGCTCAAGAACTGTACTTAACTACTTCTCTGGAATTTTCTAGACTAGGGTTAAGTCTAGCTGTGGAGGTTGAAGAGCTCTTGAGAACAGATTCAAAACTGTAAAATGAATTCATATAAACCCACCATAAACTGCCACTTTCTTCTTTAAATGCAAAGCATTTATTTTGCATAGCCTCCTTCAAAAGTTACAGACATCTTCAGCTATAATTTTGCATTACATTGTACACAATTATGATTAAAGAAAAAGTAGCATAACAGACATTGAATGCATTGCTTAATGGGCTACTGAAAGGCTTTCAGGTATCAGATGAACACACTATAACAAACCCTCTCCAGAACACAGAATGCCCCTAATTGTACATAGGCAAGTCAAAGACAGGCTGTGAGAATAAAAAATTTCTAACAGTTTCATAGTATTAGAAAAGCAGTTTTTGTTATGAAGCTTCTGTGTTTCCTACCTACAAAAATGTCTATTTATATGTAATCATGGAATGACAGGTTTCAGCTAAGTGTTGGCATAGAGGTATGTCTTAAAATGATACTCTGTGAACCTTCGCAGAGTCTACTAATTGCTGTAAAAATGATTAAAACTTTCTAACCTCTCGAAGTCACCTTGTCTTGTAAACTTTGACAATCTGTATACAGCCCAGTTGTTAAGCTGTTTAGAAGTCATTCCTCTTCCATTATCAATCACAGCAACAGCTGGTTTTCCATGGGAATCATCAAATAACTGTTTGGGGGAAAAAAAAAAAACAACAAAAAAGGAGCACCAGGAAAAAAAAAAAAGGATAATGCAAACTATGCCAACTACATCTGAAAAAAAGTAGAATATTTCTATCTTACCAGTTTTATCTGTATGCTCCGAATACCAGTATTTCGGGATGTAGCTGACAGAGAATTGTCAATCAACTCAGCAAGGGCAAATGCTAAAGAAATTGAAGAAAAATAACCCCATTAAAATCTTGTTCTCAAAAGACAGCACCCAGAAAACAGACACATATTCACAGTAGTTTCTTCTGAGCAATTAAGATAACACACTCCGTTAACACAGACAAGAGCAAAGCACTGTCAGAACGATCAAAATTACATAACATCTTGATTAAAAAAAAAAAAAAAAAAAAAGCTCTTGTACATATTTGTACATATACTTTATGATTTGTTTCATCACTGAACCTCTCATACCTCTGTTGATGGTAAGGACATAATTATTGGAACAGTGAGGAACTAACAGGTTCCTTACCACAAGACAAACTTGTCCTTTTCCATGATTGGGAATGAATTTGTATGATTCATATGAAAGTCCAAAGTATGTAGAGAATTTACTTTGACTTGTTAAAATATTGAGGGAAGAATGAACTCATTGAAAAAAACTGAATGGAAGTGTTGCACAACTTCCAAATAAGAAAGTTATTCGTTCACAACATGAACACAAAGAAAACTGTAAAAATGATTGAAGAATTCAGTGAATGGTTGTATTGGGTTTGTGTGGCGGGGTTTTGGTAGCAGGGGAGGGGCTGCAGGGGTGGCTCCTGTGAGAAGCTGCTTGAAGCTTCCCCGGCTCCAAGTCGGACCTGACTCTGGCCCAGGCCGACCCCATCAGTGACAGTGGTAGCACCTCTGGGAGAACAGATTTAAGGGGAACCGGCAGCAGGGGAGGAGATTGGAATGTGAGAGGAACACCTATGCAGACACCCAGGTCAGCTGAAGGAGGGGGAGGAGGTGCTCCAGGCGCTGGAGCAGAGATTCCCCTGCAGCCTGTGGTGAGACCATGGTGAGGCAGGCTGTCCCCCTGCAGCCCATGGAGGTCCACGGTGGAGCAGGTGGATGCCTAAAGGAGGCTGTGACCCCATGGGAAGCCCACGCTGGAGCAGGCAGGACTCGCGACCCCGCGGGGGACCCACACTAGAGCAGTCTGTGCCTGAAGGACTGCAACCCGTGGAAGGTACCCACCCTAGAGCAATTCGTGAAGAACTGCAGTCTGTGGGAAGGACCCACGTTGGAGAAGTTCATGGAGGACTGTCTCCCGTGGGAGGGACCCCACACTGGAGCAGGGAAAGAGTGTGAGGAGTCCTACCCCTGAGGAGGAATGAAGTGGCAGAGACAACTGGTGATGAACTGACCCCATCCCCCATTCCCATGTGCCACCAGGGGGAGGAGATAGAGAAAATCAGGAGTGGAGCTGTGCCTGGGAAGGAGGGAGGGGTTTTAAGTTTTGGGGTTTTTTTTCTTTCTTTATCCTGTTTTGATTTGATTGGTAACAAATTAAATTTATTTTGTTTTTCCTCCCCCCAAGTTGAGTCTGGTTTTTGCCCATGACCATAACTGGTGAGTGATCCCTCCCTGTCCTTGTCTTGACCCACGAGCTTTTTGTTATATTTTCTCCACCAGCGAGGGGGAAGGAATGAGCAAGCAGCCTCGTGGTGCTTTGTTGCCAGCTGGGCCTAAACCATGACAATGGTTAAGTACAACCAAAGTTCTGTCAGATACGTGGCAATACACAGCAGAAATAGCCAGCCAAACTACTTGCACAAGTCTGTTCTTTCTAAACAATAACACTTGGAACCCCTGCCTAATTCAAGTTAGGAATACCTAACTTCAGTGAAAAATTGCATTTAAGGACTACAGCATAAATCTGAAAAAAATACATCAAGTTTGGATTAACTCACTCCATTTGATCAGCCCTACTGAACAGACATTTCATTCAGCCTCTCTGATAAGGAAGTTTTATTCCCTACAATTTGCAAGGTTCTTCAGAACGCTACAGTGCAAATTACACTGGCCATACACTTCAGATGTGCAAAAGAAATCCCTTGAGTATTAGTATCATACAGCAACACTGAAGCACTTTGCATTTTCCCTCAAGTTGTTTCTGAAGTATAAAAACAGTTCTCAGTTTCTCTGCAACTTTCTTCACTGCTAACAGGAGTTGAGCATTTAGTGTGGCCAGCAGGAGCAGGGAGGTGATTGTTCCCCTGTGTTCGGCACTGGTGAGGCCGCACCTCGAGTACTGTGTTCAGTTTTGGGGCCCCAATACAGGAAAGACACTGAGTTGCTGGAGTGTGTCCAGAGAAGGGCAACCAAGTTGGTGAGGTGCCTGGAGCACAAGTCTTATGAGGAGCAGCTGAGGGAGCTGGGGCTCTTTAGTCTGGAGAAGAGGAGGCTGAGGGGAGACCTCATAACTCTCTACAACTACCTGAAGGGGGGTTGTAGTGAGGT
>JAVJGG010000029.1:869452-879868 GCA_035590195.1 Aviceda cuculoides
CTAGTGGGCACGGATGACGGTTGGACTCGATGATCTTGTAGGTCCTTTCCAACCTAAATGATTCTATGATTCTATGAGCATCAGTTATGTGATCCATACTTACTATTCCATATCAAATAACAAAGGCCCTTCATCAAAACATGAAACTGGTTAGGTGTGCCCTTAGAGATGTTGTAAACGAGGTGTACTCAGCTGCAGTACACCTACCCATGGTCAAAATTGTTATTTGCTCTAACAGTCAATTTTAGTACATAATAAACAAAAGTAGACAGTTTAATATAGCTGTTTAGCAAATTTTAATTACTGCTGTGTTGCAGAATTTCACAAATTACCTCACTAGGGTCTCAAAGAGTGAGAATTAGTAACATTAGAAAAAAGATACCAGTAATGTCATCACAGAAGTGGATCTAAAAGTTATTCTCTTTGTAGTCTTGATCATTGTGGTCTCTTTAGGATTGAAGAGTTATGACCACAAGTAGTACCAGAACATTTGGACTATTTTAAAGGCCTCTGTGGGAGCAATATGAACACATGCAGTACACTCAGAGCAAGAATCCTCCTTTTCCCTGTGTCACCTATTGCAGAGTACTGCCAAGATCAAGAATTGACTTAAATATATATGAGAAGTTTCTCACAAAACCCTGAAGCTTGTTCACTCTCTTTTAGAGAGAATAATGATTTAAAGCACCCTAGCAAGCTGCTTTAGCAATAACATGACAGAGAAAAATGTATGAAAAAAATTACTATTCCCTTAGCAGCAAACTTTGCTTTACTACTAAAAAAACCCAAGAGACTTCAAAAAGACAACATCGAGATCCCATATTTAAATCACTTCTCTGACTCACAAATAAATATGCCTCAGGCTTTTGGGCAACAGTATGCAAGGAGAGAAACCAGCAAATGGACATTGATGATACTGCCAGATGGATCCAAGCTCAACCTGTTTTTAAACTACAGCAAGTTGTCAAGAAACTGTTATCTAGGTCCACAGACATTGACAGGCATGTTCAAAGTCTTTTCCTCTCCTGTGGATATACTTGCTTCCTGTTTCAATACTTCTGGAACACAAATAAATCTGTCAAAGATGCTGCTATATTTTACATTTGAACCACTTTGTAAAATGCAGTATTTTTACATGTGGATGGCAGATTTGACCTTGATACAAAATTTCTGGATAAAACAAGAGGTTATCATTGGAGTTATGTACAGGGAAATGATCATAATTTGAGGCAACAGAAGTGGCAAATGTCTTTCATGAAGAAAAAGAAGGAAAAGGAAAAGAAATTGTGTGTGAGGAACTAAAGGAAAACTGAACATACACATGCATTATCTATTTTTCATCTCATATTATTATTCTGAAGACTGCTGAAAGAAGGAAAAATGGGTTTTCCTACCAAGGGAACGCTCAGCATTTCATGGAAGATGAGTTGTAGCTACAACTTATGTGAACACTTACAATAAGTGCAGTATTGAATGACTTTATATTCATAAAGATCTTACAAGATGTAACAGTTCCTTCTGACAAACCAACTGTTTGATTGCAGTGCTGTTTATTACCGCGAAAACAAAGTGAGTGTTGGATTGTTATGCACACACTGGGGAATTTCTCCAACATAGAATAGTAACAGTCCTTCATGTGTATTAATTTTATTTCTTGATTTAATAATTTAAATTTTGTTTTAAATAAACCTAACAAACCAAAACAGCAACACTGAAACCAAAACTCTTTAAAAATGCATTTCTAAACTGAAAACTTGTTCAAACATGTTTTCTTGACACAAGAAACCATAAAAACAGAAGGAACTTCAAGTTCTATTGCAGAACTTGATGACCATGAAATATCTTGCATTTAACACATAAACCTGTTTGTTTAAATGCTACCATAAGTAAAGCTAAATGGATGACACTTGACTCTTTGACACAAAAATACTTTTTTTTCTCAGATGAGACTTTTTTTTTTTAAAAAAAAAAGGAATAGGGATTGGCGGTTTTGATAAAGAGTTACAGAAAAATGAATACAAGAAACCATAGACTACATATACCTCTTCGAAGCTTAACAGTTCTAATACAAGGTGGTTATAGTAACTATAACTATACGATAGTTATAGTAACTATAACTATACAACAGAGGACTAGATTTCTCCATTTTTCTACCCTTCATCTCAGTTCTTGCAGTATAGGCCCTTGCTTCCAATTTCCAGTTCTCACCACTTCTTGTCCCACAAGTTTTATTGTGGCAATATTAACTAAATAGTATTAACTCCTTTCTAGCAATATTATATATATTTAAAAGGGAAACATGAATGCACAGTAGCAAAATCCCTTGGTTTTGCAGCTGAACATCAAATAACTGAAGGTTCTGTGTCCATACTGTTGCACTCAACACCTCACATCATCTTCACATGCCACAGAATTAACAATTTTCTCTTGTTTGTTGTTTTTCTGTCCCAGTGTATGGGCTACATGTGTTTTGATATTGTTTCCTACTTATACCCTCATGCTCAAGTACTTTTTTAAAAAAAAATTTAAATTTTTTTAAATTCTTTTTAAAAAATTTTAAAAAAAAGTCATCCAATGTGGTTGCTAAAGGTTCACCCCTTCAAATCAAGGCTGAACTGTTCTACAGTTTCAAGAACGTATTATGGTTTGACTGCCAGAAGTGCTCATTTGAATCTCATCAAATTCTGTGACTGAAAAAATGGAAATGCTTCCAGTTAACGTGAATCTAGCAATGAGAACAATATTCTACCTGCAACTTTTGAAATACCATGCATTTACCTAAAGAAGTTATTGTCACACTTTTTTCCTATGAGTCAGCAATAATGTCTGTAAACTAAATAATTCATAGAATCGTAGAACAATCCAGATCGAAAGATCATCTGGTCCAACCTCTCATGGGAAAGGGAGCCTAGATGAGATTATCTAGCACCCTGTCCAATTGCATCTTGAAAACCTCCAGTGATAGGGACTTTACCACAGCCCTGGAGATGTTGTTCCAATGAATGATTGTTCTCACTGTAAAAAATTTCTTTCTTACATCAAGATGAAACCTCTACCAGGTGCAACCTGTACCCATTGCCCCTTGTCTTCTGTACGTGAAAAGAAGGCCTCCATTCTCTTGGTAGCTGTCCTGTAAGTATTGGAATACTGTGATGAGGTGTACCCTGAGCCTTCTCCAGGAAAAGAGACCTAACTCCTTCAGTCTTTCTTCACAAGGCAGGTTCTTCAGCCCTTTGATCATTTTGTGGTCCTCCTTTAGACCCTCTCCAGTCTGTCCACAACTTTTTTGACCTGGGGACCAGAACTGGACACAGCACTCCAGGCATAGCTTGACCAATACTAAGTGGGATGATCACATCTCTATCTCTGCTAGTAACAACCCTGCAGAAGCAGCCCAGGGTCTGATTTGCCTTTGTTGCTGCAGCGGTGCTCTGCTGACTCACATTCAGCTTGCTGTCCACCAGGACTCCCAGGTCCCTTTCAGCAAGGCTGCTCCCCAGCCACACAGACCCAAGTCTGTACTGGGCTCTTTGGTTATGCCATCCCAAGTGCAAGACTTTGCACTTGTCTTTGTTAAACTTCATACAGTTCTAGCTTGCCCACTCTTCCCTCCTGTCCAGGTCTTTTTGTAAGATGACTCTCCTCTCTGATGTGTCTGCCTCACTATCCAGTTTAGCATCATCAGTGACACTGAAAAAAATCACAAGAGAGAAGTATCTCATCCTACTGCTTTTGTTCTTTTTTCTCTTGCAGTCTCCATCATATATGGAAAAACACAGCTTTTAACAAGTAACTTCAGAGTCCCTTGAGCCCAAGATGAGAATGGAAGAAGAAACAGTACAAACCATTTGCCAATTAAAAAATCAAAAATCTGACAGATAAAATTAGCAGAAAAGTCAAGCAGCTAGAGATCAGAGTAGCCTAAGATAAGATGCTAACCAACTACCCCAGCATGGCTTCAGCATCCATAACATGTACCTCGCAGTAAGCCACAGTGCATTTCACTGAAACACAACACAGGACCTAGGGGTATGATTTTACAGTGTTTCATTTTCAGCAGAAAGAACTACCGCTGTTCAGCTTGAAGATCTATCACTGCAGCACAAATACAATGATGAGGTATGATATCTCCCAGCTTCATACAGTTATATTCTCCAAATGAACTGCCCCACTGCTGACAACTCTTTGCTATGCAATCAACAATTTTACTGTCATGAAGAGTAGAGGGAACAAAAATACCTTGACATACAAAGAAAAGGAAAATGTAGGTTTGACATGCACAACCCACCCTGATCCATCCACCAATCCTTATTGATCTATACCTTCACAGCTTTCTTTTACTTTAAACCCTTTTGGTACTTTGTTCCCGTGTTACTAAGAGCATTCTTAATAGTTGCCCTGGATGGCTCACAACAGCTGGTTGATATCCAGGGACTACCTCCTCAAAGAATAAGGGTAGTTCAATCCACTGTACAGAAACTAAAGTAAGTGTGGCAGAAGGCCAGAACTGATAAGACTCCTGACCAAGTTCAAATGCTGATGGGAAGTACATGTAAGGTTGAAGAGGGGATGGGGAACCAAGGAGGAATACAGAGACACTGACAAAGTGTCAAACAGCCAGTCAAGGGAAGTGATTCTCCCTCTCTACAAGTCCTTGTGAGACTGCATTCTGAGTACTGTGTCTAGCTTGAGGCTTCTCTGAAAAAGACACTGAAATACTGAAGTGAGTCCAGAGGACTCCTCCAGATAATCAGAGGGCTTGAGCACCAGACATGCAAGGAGAGGCTGCTGAGGGAACTGGGATTGTTCAGACTTAAGAGAAGGCTAAGGGAAACCTTATTGCTGTCTTATTGCTAGGAGGGTGCAAAGATGAAGCTAGACTCTTCTCGGGTGTACAGTGATAGAACAGGAAGCAACGGACGAAAGTTGGAACATGGAAAATTAATTAGACAAAGATGCATTTATTTTATAATCAAATTCTGGAACAGGCTGCCACCACAGGTTGGGGAATTTCTACTCTTTGGAGAACTCAAAACTCAACTGGTCTTGTCCAGTCACCTAATCTAATTGATTTTGCTTTGAGCAGGGGTTAGATGACATGACCTCCAGAGATCCCTTCTGACCTAAATTATTCTAGGATGCCATGTAATAGTTCCACATGCCCAAGATCACCCAACATTTCCCTGAAAAGTCCTTGGATGGCTACTGCAGGTAATGATCACCATACGGTGGCATTCATTTTCAACAGTATCAGGTTCACCCATCAATTCAGTGTCACAAGGAAGTAAAATAGTAATTAGCCTTCCTTTACAAAAGTCTTGAGCTGAGCTACAGAAGCAGAAGCATCAAGCTCAATTTAAGAAACTATGCATAGACAAGGAATGCTTAGGCTAGTTTGCACTGCTGTACCTCTTATTCATTTTGTTCAAAAAGTAAAAACAAGAGCTTTAATTAAGTAGAACAGAATGTACATGCCTGGAAAAATGGACTCCTGAGATCCATGACTGGTATAGAAAATGTGAACAAGAGATGACAGAATCCTAGAATGGTTTAGGTCAGAAGATCATGTAGTCCCAAGCCCCCTACCATGGGAAGGGATGTCTTCAACCAGATCAGGTTGCTCAAAGTCCCATCCAACCTGACCTTGAACACTTCCAATGATGGGGCATCCACAACTTCTCTGGGCAACCTGTTCCAGTTCTCACCACCCTCATAGTAAAGAATTTCTTCCTTATGTCCAATCTTAATCCACCCTTTCAGTTTAAAACTGTTACCCCATGCCCTGTTACTACAGGCCCTGGTAAAATGTCTCTCTCCATCTTTCGTATAAGCCCCCTTACGTACTGAAAGGCTGCAGTCTCCCCGGAGCCTTGCCTTCTCCAAGCTGGAAAATCCCAACTCTCTCAGCCTTTCTTCATATGACAGGTGTTCCAGCCCTCCGATCATTTTCATGGCCCTCTTCTGGACTTGCTCTAACAGGTCCATACCTGTCTTGTGCTGGGGCCCCAGAGCTGGAGGCAGTACTCCAGGTGGGGTCTCACAAGAACAGAGTGGGACAATCACCTCCCTGAACCTGCTGGCCACACTACTTCTTACACAGCCCAGGATACAATTGGGTTTCTGGGCTGCAAGTGCACGTTGTCAGCTCATGTCTAATTTTTGATTAACCAGTACCACCAAGTCCTTCTCTGCAGGACTACTCTCAATCCACTCAGCCCCCACTCTGTATTGATACTGGGGATTGCTCTGACCCAGGTGCATGACCTTGCACTTGGCCTTCTTGAATCTTACGAGGTTCACACTGGCCCACTTCTCAAGCCTGTGAAGGTCCACTCTGGATGGCATCCCTTCCCTCAAGTGAGTATCAACCGCACCACTCAGCTTGGTGTCATCTGCAAACTTGCTGAGGGTGCACTCAATCCCACTATGTCATTAATAAAAGGTACTGGTTCCAATACAGACTCTTGAGTGACAACACTTGTTACTGACCTCCATTTGGACATTGAGCCTTTGACTGCAAGTCTTTGGATGTGGCCATCCAGCCAATTTCTTACCCATTGAACAGTTCATCCATCAAACCTGTATCTCTCCAATTTAGCTACAAGGATGTTGTGTGGACCATATCAAAGGCCTTACAGAAAGAAGGTAGATGACATCAGTTGCTCTTCCCTTATCCACCAACACAGTCACTCCATTGTAAAAGGCCAAAGGATTAGTCAGGCATGATCTGCCTTTGGTGAAGCCATGTTGGCTGTCTCTAATCACCTCCCTGTCATCCATATGCTTTGATATGGCTTCCAGGAGGATCTGCTGCATGACCTTACTGAGCACTGCAGTGAGGCCGAGTGGTCCATAGTTCCCAGAGTTCTGCTTTTTAAAAATGAGTGTCATGTTTGCCTTTTTCCAGACACTGGAGACTTTGGCTGACTTAGTGACTACATCTGCCAGTTCCCTCCAGACCCTGGGATGTACCTCATCAGGTCCCATGGACTTGTACATTCCAGTTCCTCAGGTGGTCTTGAACCCAATCTTCTCCTATGATGAGCAGGACTTCATTCCCCCAGTCCCTGCCTTTAGATTCAGACTTGAGAGATTGAGGGGGAACAAGTTCTCTTCCTTTCCTAACATACCCATAGAAATCCTGATTATTATTCTTCACATCCTTTGCCAAATTCAGCTCCAGCTGTGCCTTAGCTTTGCTAATCACACCCTTACATTCCCAGGCAACATTACTATATTATTCCCAGGACACACGCCCCTGCTTCCACTGCTTATGCATTTCCCTCTTGTGTTTTAGTTTGACCAGGAGATCCTGACTAAGTCATGCTAGTCTCCTGCCCTCATTGCCTGACATCTTGCATATGGGAATCAATAGTTCTTGTGCTCTTAAGAAAAAAAGTCTTTAAATAGCTGACAGCTGTCTTCTGCTCCTTTATCCCTGAGGGCTGTTTCCCAGGGTGTCCCATTTACCACTCCCTTAAACAACTGAAAGTTCACTTTCCTAAGGTTTAGAGTCCCGACTATGCTTTTCACCTAGCCTATATCCCTTGAGATCAAGAATTCCACCAGGGCATGATCACTACAGCCAAGGCAACTACCAGTCTTAACCTTTCCAGTAAGTTCCTCTGCATTAGTGAGCAACAGGTCCACTAATGCATCTCCTCTGGTTAGGCTTTCTATCACCTAGATTAGGAAGTTAACCTCAAGAGTCTCCTTGTCTGCTTGCAGCTTGCTGTGCTGCTTTTCCAGCAGATGTCAGGGTGATTGAAGTCCCCTAACATGATCAGGGCCTGCAAGTGTAATGCTTCCTGCAGTTGAAGTAAGAGTGCTTCATCCACATCCTCCCCTTGAACAGGTGGCCTGTAATAAACACGAAACACAACTTTTCCTTTGTTGGCTTGGTCTCCAATTTTCAGCGATAAGCTCTCGGCTTGTACACTGCTGTTTTTTAAAAAAAAACAAACCCAGCTATGTGCAGTCAATCCATTTTGTTTTTTTAATGGAGAGGGCAACCCCTCCACCTTCCCTTTCTTGCCTGTCCCTCCTGAACAATTTATAGCCATCGACTGCAGTGCTCCGATCATGTAAGTCATCCCATCAGGTTTCAGTGACAGCACTCGGATCATAGTTTTGCACCTGTACAGTGGCTTCCAGCTCCTCCTGTTGTCATCCATCCTGTGTGCACTGGTATAGAGACACTTTAGCTGGACTGCTGACTGTCTCACCTTTTTCGTGGAACCTTTTTGGAGGGTTGGTGTCATTCCTTACTACTCCAGTAGGTGCACTCATCCACCCTGGTCCTTGTTAGTACACTGTTGTCACAGCTTTGCACCCCAAACCCCAACTTTGTTAGTTTAAAGTGTGATTCACCAAGTCAGCCAATCTGTCAACAATGCTTTATGATATCTCCCAGCATTCAAAGTACAGTCAACAGTTGAAAAAAACGGTAACTAGCTCAACATGTACAAAAAGGCAGGACACTTCACATCACATGCAATTAAGCTGGGGACTCATTCACAATATTTTGTGGTATTGCTAAAGATGTTATTGTGGTTCATAAAGTAACTGGACAAGTTCATGGAAAAGAGCAGTCCACAGACATGAACTCAAAAGTCTGCAAATCACTTTTGTTGCATCTTTGCACAGCCTTTCTGTTTTCCTAGTATTTCTCAGGTATCTAACACTCGCTGCTGGTGGGAACAAAGCACAGATCTAGACAGAATGCTTTGTGTGGTCTAATACAGCAGTTCCTGTGCACAGAGATACATGTATAGCTGACCACACTCTTAATGCACTTTGAGCACAGTTTCTCCAAACCTAAACCAAAACAGTGTCTTTGGCGGGGCAGGGAAAAAACGAAGTGCAGAAAGAGGGAGCAGACAAAAGGAGACTGGTACTTAAAAATACAGTTGCTATTTATAGACATTGTTGAGATTGTTATGCAACAGAAATCGCCGGGGGAATGGTATAATGCTTGAGTCTTGATGTTTGCATTTTTTTCTGTACAATTGTGAGCCTGCTGTACCTACAACGTACATATAAAGTAATTACAGCCACAGACAGAATTTTCAGAGAAGCTGTAAACAGAAATTTATTTTTTTCAATAAAACAATAGGAAATGCTGGTTACGTATTTAATATACCAGTTAGATGAAAACTCAAGCAGCACCTTTTTAAAGAAATACTTGCTCCTGTTGGTAAGTTAAGCCCTGTAGAAGCACAGATGGGAGAGCAGACAGTAGCTCATTCAAAAACTGTTCACCAATTTCTAACACAAAGTCTATTGTAAGTACAGGAGACAAAAACCTGATAACACAAATGCTGACTTGTCTGAATGACATCCGCGAGTTTATTATCAAGACTAAACTTATTTTACTTCTAAAATATTCAAACTTCTTAAAGAAGTATTTGAGAAGGTACCTCTGTAAATCTGGATTCTTACATGGCCATTTTGAGTCATTTTTAAAAGAAAAATTTGTATGAAGAACATAGTTAATTTTTCTTTTACAGTTAAGACTGTATTTTTTCACCAGCTGTAACTAAAAGTTAAACTGCTCATAACCACATTATATTCATATAAACATCATTTACACAAGATTATTTTGGCAAGTACTTACGCAAAGGATTTTGCCCTTCGCTGGCATAGTACTCATACATGCCACTTTTGACAAGTGTATCATAGTGGGGCAGGAAGTCAATTCGCTCCTTTGTTGCTGAAAGCAGGATTTGATCAACTGACTGTAGCAGATACAAAGTCACTCCATCTTGAACAAGTTCGCCTGAAGTGAAGATGAGATATAAAGTATATTGAAGAGCACTGCACCAGGCAAATTCTGCTCTCAAAACCAGTACAGGTTTAGCCTCAGGTAATATCTGTATTTTCTAAGGCATTGACGCTCTGCATCCCAGCAACAACACTTAATTTAAAATCTTTTCACATTTCCAAGCTTAATAATGCAAGTTTTCTCAGGTGATAGCTATTTACATGCCATTTTTTCTTATCATTAACAGAATTTGTGATAGAAGGTAAAAAATTACCTTGTAAAACTGTCATCATACTAACAAGCAGTTGTTAAAAACTTGTTTGTGAAAGTCAATTTTGTAACAATTCTTGGCAAACTACTACAGGCTTTGTACTTCCAGTTAATTATTGCATGTCAGAGTATAAACAATCATCATGTGGTCTTTACAAGCAATATAAAAAATAGCTGTATTTATTTTGCCATCTAAGATACTTACTGAAGTTGCCTTCTGTAATTTCTTTCCTGTTTGTTGTGGTGATAACAAAGTTTTCATCAGTAGCTATGCCAAATGCCTACAAAAATCGGAGGTTAATCAGTTATGATAACTAAGTACACCATAAAGTATTCAGATAAATGAAAAAAAAAAAAAAAGGGGCAAAAAAAAAAAAAAACCA
>JAVJGG010000029.1:897023-911995 GCA_035590195.1 Aviceda cuculoides
AAATATTTCTTATAATTCCATATTCCTATTAAAATTAAATATGATTAATTCTAACTAGTGGCAAATCAACAACATTACCACCTGTCCTTCCTTCTGCTTTGGAGTCTTGCCAAACCGGTAAATATTTCAGTTGGAGGTGAAATTGAAATAACAGACAATTTCATGTGCCTTTTAAGTCTTAGTCCTGTGCAAAGGGTTCTTAAGACTAAAATGCTGATCAGATAAGACACTGCCAATTAAAATAGTGATCTCATACATGAGGTGCTAAACACCATACAGATCACACATCACAAAGACTCCTTGTTATAATGAAGCTATTGATAAGGACTTCTGGAATGGAGGGACAACACAATCATTCTGTAGACAGACATGCGATCCTTTCTACTTCGGGCAAATACTGGGACTGGTAGACTCTTATGAACTGGGGTTCACAAAGGATATAGAGCACAACAGACCTGGTGTCTGTAATGCTTTATACAGTACTCTACGGTCAGACCAGTACCATGGACAATCTCAAGTGTGAGCAATAAATAATCTAGAGCATTTTTTTGCTTGGCAATCATTACCATTGCCTGACCTGTGATAAATAACAATTGTCTTTTATTCCTCTAGTAAATTTTTAATCTGCAAATCTGAAAAACAGACAGCAAAACTGCATGCAGATACTCTTCTGCCAGGTCTTGCTGTTGTATTGATGCAAACTGACACCTGCTAGAAAAACGCTGTAAACAAATCAAGTTCTACAGAAAATGCGTGCAAAACTGAGTTTTCTCAGGCTGACTGAGCAGTCTCTGCCAATCTCCTCATACAGGACTGAAGGTGGTGCACTTCTCCAAGATATGACATTGGCTAAGGCATCAACGGTCCATCACTCAGTGAGGACAGTGAGGGCTGTATGAGTCTTCTGCGCTCCTTCCATTCCTTAAAAAGGAATGGATACCATAAAAAACTTTCAACAAGCACCTAAACTATAAAACTCCAATGAATATTACTGAAGATACAATAGTCCTATATGGTGGAGATCTTTGCAAGGAAAAAGACCTCAACAACACATGATTTCATCATGCCAGGACCCTTTCACAGCCAAAAACCTGGAGAGAGCAAGTGTTGAAAAAACAGCCCAATTTGTCTATGCTACTGCCAGAAGAGGAAGGTTAACTGACTCAAAAGGAGACATTAAGGTTTCCAGCATTAAAACAAAACGGTGCTCCCCCAGAGAAGAATGGAAATATAATATACTAGGCTCTTCAGATTCTTTGCAGTACTCAGAATACTTAATACCAAATAATCTGTAGAGTAGACATAGGCAAGTAGTCAGTACCCTTGTCCACAAAATCGCCGTTGCTTTGTGTAGAGTCATTTGGCATGAAAGACCATGGACTTCCTTTTTGCTATAGAGCACTGCTGCAGGGAATGTCCCCTCTTCTTATTGAAAAGGGAATGTCTTCAGCTGTTGGCCTTTTCTTCTTCTGTACTCTTTCCAGAAATAAGATTAAAATATATACATTGTTTTTTTCAATTCTACCGCAAAAGGTGGAGCAGGGATGAGAACTCCCATTAAAGGCCAAAGCACACAAAATATTAGAAGTATTATAGTACCAGAGAACAACATATTGTTATCCAGCTTGGAACTAAAGACTTGCATAGATATGCAGTGCTGTACATTGGCAAAACCCATGAGGAGGGTCTGAGTAGCCTTACACACATGAGCTGAAGGGACACTGCAAAGTTAAAAAAGCCTTACCTAGTTCTTGACAGTGATGCAAGTTTCTGACAACAAAATTTGAAGAATAACATACACTAGGGAAGAGAACAAAGCTAAACAGAGTTCTACCATGCTTCTACAGCATCAAGTGGTTGTTTTTTGTTTGTTTGTTTTTAATAACTAGGTTGGAAAAAAAAATCAGGTGGAAGAGTGGTCATGTAAAGGAAATAATCCACTAGTGCTTAAGATAGCAAAAGGTTGGTTGGGAAGATTAACGCCAAAAGGATACCTACGTGCATAAATCAGTTGTCAAAGTAGCTTGGACCTCTGTTCCTTAGAGCTTTTAAAAAGCCGTTTATTTTTAAAAATGTTAAGACAATTTTTATTCCTTTGCAATTTATAGGAAACATGCTTCTATGTCTTTCCTCTACATAATGCATGTTTAACAGCAAGGATAATCAGGGAAATAATATCTGCTGCTAAGATAATTACCTAGTTTCTCCAGGAAAATCAAATTAATTGTGATTTTTATGTCACATTTCTATACTTGCAGTAAGAATATATTCCAAAGAAACAGGCTTAAGAAATTTTATTGAGTATAAAAATACATAAACTTAGGGCATATTAAGTAAACTGTACAAAAGATACACTAACAATAAATGAGGGAACTCTATACATACGAAAGCCAAAAAATTTACAAACCACTCATACTACTGAGATGTGCAGGTGCCAGTGGTACATTCTCACTAAGACTTTACATTCTGATAAAAAACCAAAATCAAGAGCAGTAATTATGTTCTAGTGTTTATTGTCTAAATTTAAAAGCCATATTCCAGAATACAAATAAAAAGTAACTGACTACCCGACTGCAAATACACAGGAGCTGTGTTCAAGAAGCATTGAAAAGTTACCTACATTTTAAAATGTGAAGACATATTACCTAGTAAACATTGGCCGATGTTAATCTATGTTACATTAGGACAAAAAACCCCATAGTATTGTACAGAACCTAGGTCAAAGCTTGAGCTGGTTCTAAAGTCAATTGAGTTTAACTGATACGCAGGCCAATAGTTCAGCCTAATAACAAAAACATGTTACCAGCATTACAAATATGGACTTTTTATTACTCAGACTACTTTAATTTCAGAGTATTACGTTTGCCAGTACATGAAGGAAGGTCATTGTGACTTTGATTCTTTAACCCATTACCACTGGGTTAGTATTAGTCCTTAGAAATGACATTTATTTCATTTACTGAGTCAACTGACTATTCCACATGGCAAAACACCCGCAGATACTAATAAAGTCAAGAACAGTCAGTTATAGAAGCAGAGACAAACAGGTATCAGGCAGCCAAGAGAGAGCATAGCCCCTAAATAACCACATATTTTAAAGGAACATGATTTTTCTGTATGGTTCAGTTTTGCTTAATTAGAAGAATATTGCTTTAGATAAAAATATTAGAAAGATCACAAAAGAAAAAAAGCTTCTAAAGAGAAAGAACTGAGATTTGATAAGGATTAGGCTGTTACAGAAAAAAAGAGTTTGTAAAGGTGAAATGAAAGAGGACAACATCAGAAGGCAGAAATACTACCCACCAGTCAGAAAACTTGTATAGCTGTCAAATTAAACTTCTGTAGTACAACAGAAGAACAGAAAGTTAGAAGCTTAAATTATGCCATCATTATCATAATATCTGAAACAAAATACTCATACCATTGCTAGAAGATTCACACACTATGTTAAGGACAATTGAGTTTTATATATGCTCTGCAAAAATAGCCTAGAATTAAAGACAATTCAGTTTTTATTTACAGTCTGCATTCAGATAGTCCAACTTAAATTTTATTGTATATCCTAGGGATCCGTGTTTCATTCAAACATCATGTCTAATTGTAGAAATAAGGAGCAACTTCATTTAGCTATCAGCTGCTAAAAACTTTTGAACAGACTGCAAAGTTGTTTTTATCATTTTATATTTGAATCAGTGATATTTATCACTGAACTCTCAAAAACACTCAAGTACTTCAATACCTTTATTAGGAAATACCATCATAAACTAAACTATCTAAGATATAAATGCTGTTTATTTATTTATTTTTTTTTTAAAACACAAAGGTATATACAGAGTAAGTAAGATATTACTTCCACATAGCACCAAACAAAGTAGTACATGTTCAAAACATGGGATTACATTTTCTTCAGTGTATTTGGACTGGAGCTCCCCATAACACTAATTTTACTGCTACTTTCCTGAGGAAGAAAAAAAGTCAAATAGAATCTGTCCTACTGGTCCAACAAGAAGAACACAGACTCATTTTAGACCATTTTGGTGTATCCAACATTAGCCAAATCTACAACTGATTAGCTATATTGCCAGAATTCATGTTGTCCTACTTAGAGCTATCTCTGGTATACATATTCAAGAAGTACAGTGAGGTTTCATCTGGGACTATGAGCAGTTAGAGCCAGAACTTTGTTTTCAAACTGACTATCTTTCTCTAAACTACTTAAAAGACTACTGTATAACTACTACTGATCCTTTAAAAGGGGTTTTTGTTAAAAAAAAAGAAAAAAAAAAATCTTACTCATGTAAGAGGGGTCTCTGGGCAGTTTCATGGATAACTGAACAAGCAGGAGACTGAAAGACATTTACATTTGGTCTTGCTACTAAAAGAAAGGCTTGGGAAAGGATATGCACTGTCATGCCTGTGCACTAAATACTTACGTATATTACAAAATGCACAAACTGTACTCCAGAAAGGAAAGCATAACTCTCTCCTCAGTTAGCAATCTTACAAGTTTACAAAACCCACTGGTTATTCTTAAGTAGCAGTATCTCAAGCTGTCAGTACCCTCTGTATTTGTGCTGTCACTTGCAGTTCCATCTTTAAGTCCATTCTGGCTTGTTATTTTAACAGGTTAACTGTACTCTTATATTCCTAGAAGACCACAAATGATTTGATTATAAAGAAAAAATGAAACTAAATTATTCCACAGCTGTCTTGTCACAGATGTTTGTAATCATGTATAATATTTTGCAAGGAGGAATTGTAAGCAAAGCCTTTTTTAAGAAAATGCAAATAAATTGTTTAATTCTTTAATGTATTTGTGTCAATAAAAAAAAGGAAGTTCATAAACATTTCCTTACACTTGAAACCAATTTCACTGCTAAACACAGGAAGTACCCATCCTGTAAAAGGGCACCGTATCAGAGCTTCAGAAACACAAAATTTTCATCTTCACCATTGTGGTAATTACAGACTTTCAGCCTTCTTTTTATAACTGTCTAGAATTCTGGTCAAGATTGACAATAGATCTTCAGACATGAATTCTTCATAGTCTCTGTCAATTTTCACATTCTGTTCATCAAGATATTTCTAGAAAAGAGTTACAGAAAATTTATTAGAACTATCATGGTCTCTATTGTACTGGTTCTGCTAAAGCATTTTAAGCAGTCATTGCACTGGTTAAGTGATTTCAGTTAAACACTTCTCTGAAAGATGTCTACCAGAAGCAGATTAAACCTGACAGGATGTTACTGCTGAAATTTTATGATCAGTTCTGATTATTTATACCAAAAGTTTTGTCAACAAATTTATTGAACTAGAATCCACAGACTCAGTGCAGCAGCCCTAAGTAACTGATACTTTATTGGAAAGAGTAAGTTCTAATTTCCATGTGTTTACTGCAGTTGCAAATGTCTGAAAGATTTAATTCTGAATATCAAGATTTAGCTTACCTCTATAGATACTACATGAGTAGCAATCACTTCTAAAAGACGATTCAAATTATCACCAGCTTTCCTGCTCTCTTCTGTTGTTGTTTGCATAACAACTTGATATCTAAAATTAAAACACACTCAGAAACTCACGTCCATAATTACAAAATTCTTGACATCTAAACCAACCACTTCACCAAGTCTGATATATCGTCATGTTTAGCCATAATTTTTTCTATTAATATTAACTTGAACCAAGTTAGATTTGTATATTAATACTCCAAAGAAAAAGGACTGTATTGTGCTAACTGGTAAGAAACAAAGTACCTTAGAGTCAGAATAGTCTTTCAGACTTTAGGCTGTAAAATGCAGTTGCCTCATTGGAAACAAACTAGTTTCCTTACTACAACCAAATATAAATGAAAAAAAGTTACATGGAAAATGGGAGTTCTGATACAGCAGACAAACTTTCTAGCAAAATATTAAGTGTCGAGGAGAAACATCTTTCAACTGTTTGTTAAATTCATATACTGAGATTGATACCTGCTCAACAAGGAATTTAATGTTACGATTCAAGAAAATGTCTATCCTTAAAACACATAAACCCCAAAATAAACTACACAAACAACTTGAAGTTATGGGCCTTACTGTCGTTGAAGATCATGTAATTCTTTTGTGGCTTCACTGAGACCTTCATTGACACCACTCTCAAGTAATTGTTTATGCTTCTCTAACAATTCCAGTTCATTTGCACATTTTTGCTCTTCCTCTTCTGCTTCCTGTAAACATAAGGAAAGAGGCAAAAATAAATAAAAATATATTGCATAACTCAGGAATAATTAGGATTTTTTCTCTCCTTTATGTTACCTCATTACATCCTAATACTTGAATTCAGAATTCTCACAAGTAACTCCAAACTCAGAACTAAAAAAAACCCAAGGACATCCCCCCAAAACCTAAAGTTTCAGGCATTTTCTGTATTGTCTTCCACCCAAAACCAGCCTAACCTTCCCTTTATTTTCCTAACCGTATTTCAAGGTCTATGTTGCAGCTATTTTCCCTTGAAAGTTCATCCAAAAAGTGTTATTTACATACTTTAAATAGGTTAGAAATGGAACATCATGAGCAATTGTTTCTAGGTTAAAAAAATAAAATCACATTTGAGTAAAGAAATTGCTTTTCCCTTTTGTGTCTGAAAGATGAGTAGCAAATGTAAGTAATCATATCTCCAAGCAGAGTGACACTGTTGACACTATACTTAGCACAAGTAAATGCACAAAACCAAACTAAATTCTGCCATCAACTAAACATGCAATTCTGGTAAATTAATGAAACATCATCCTTCAAACATAATTTTAATGCTGAAGTCTTATGGATAGCATTTTAAAAATTACATGAGGAATTACATGACTATGTCTTATTATAACCATCCAGTTGCAACTGAGTATTTTATGAGCTCACTTTAAGAGAAAAGCATATGCAACAGCATTGATCAAAAGATAAATTTCAGATGTTTCTGAAAGCAATAAACTAAATGAATTGCCTTCAGCCACCCAAGCAAGTATTAACAATGAAATAACCCTGTTCTGTGGTTATAGCATAGGAGCTTGGATTTGAAAGAGCAGATATGTTAAACGTTAGCTTAGTTCGGAAAGCACTTTTCTCCTGGCACAACAGCTCCACTAAAGCCATGCTGTTAGAGAAGCTGGGAGGTACTGAAGCAGCCACTTAGTTGTTAACTGAGAGGGCTATGTTTTGTTGCTAAACTGGAAGTGAGGAAAAGGATAGGGACTGCTCCCCCACTGGGGAAGAAAAAACAAAGCAAGCAACAGTTTTATATCGTTAAAATATTTAATGTGCTTTTAGTCAAATAACGTTTTCCTTAGTTTTTAATGTGGTTAAACAGTTACTAAAAACTCTAAGTGTATTTATTATATACAAACTGAATAGACAAGGCAGATTCTGTTAACTCTAAAGTCTCCTTCAAGTACATACTTTGAGACATCCTGAGGTCAGGAGATGATTGCCACTGCTTTTATTACTGGATGTAGTAGCTTATGATTTACAGGATCTGCCAAAGTATGATGCCGGATTCTCTTACGAGAAAGTGAAAACTGACTCACTCAAATATTTCTGAAGAGAATGAGAGAATCCTGCAAGATGAATGGAAGGAGGCAAGGGCAGAGGTCCAGACAAACAAAAATGCAACCCAAAAACTTATGTGTAAATATAAAGATTAAGGAAAAGGATATCATTAAGGATAAATTGTCGTCAACCTATAAAAAGTTCTACCTTAAGTTTCTGATGGTAAAGATCATCCAGCTTTTCAGCTTCTTCTTTCAGCATTTTCACACTGCTTTTCTTGTCCACTACCATTACATTCACCTAGAATGAAAACATGAACAAGAAAATATAATTCAAAAAGAATTCCAACATATAAATCCATGCCATCACAAACAACACATGGTAGCCCAGAAATAATTAAACTGGGCCAGGCTGGGATGGCATTAATTTTCTTCATAGCAGCCTGCGTGGTGCTTTGTTTTCGATAAGTGGTTAAAACAGTGTTGGTTAACACACCAATGTTTTAGCTATTGCTGAATAGCACTTGCACAGCATCAAGGCTTTCTCTCCCTCCCACGGCCTCTCAATGAGTACGGTAGGGGCAGGCAAGAGGTTGGGAAGGCACGTAGCCAGGACAGCTGACCAAAATTGGCCAGAAGGATATTTCATACCATATACTGTCATGCTTAGCAATAAAAACTGAGGTAGGGGAAGAAAAATGGGGAAATAAAATTCTCCTCCTTCCAACCCATCCTGAACCCAGTATTGCTAAAAATCTTCCTGATGACAACTTGTCAGTGATGGTAAGCCACACAACAGATTGCAATGGGCAACTTATTAAAAACAAATCTTTCCGATGTCTGTGGTCAAATAGCTGCATAATCTTCAGTGCAGGGAATACACATTATTTCAACCAACAGAAGGAGACCCTAATTTTCACAAAAACTTTTGGGTTCCATCATAATTAAAGCAGTCTCACAGCTTTCCTCACCTCCGCCCTGCCCACAAAAATACCCCGACCCAACAAAAAACCCCAACAAAACCAACCCAAACAAAAACCAACCCACCACACTTCACCCATGCAAAAGGTCAAATAAGAACAGCAGATAACGTTACAGTATCTTAGTCATAATCTTCATTAATAAACACACCTGTTCCAAAGTATCTTCCAAAGTCATTTTCCGTTGAGTAGCTTTCCTAATTTCTTCCTCAGTCTGGTTTATGATCTCCATAAGGGGAGCCTGTAATACACATGCAAGAAGATCTGGCTAATGCAATTTGTTAGTTTGAACTGAGATGTACCCCAGTACATCTTTTCCCTCTCCCATTTTCATTTAGGCTGCTGTACCCTCCAATACCAAATTTCCTCACTATAATATAACGTTGTTATAGCAATGCATCATACAAGCTTTTCAATGAAGTTTCATGGAGAGGTTAAGAGAGACCTTTCCAACATTTCCAAAGAAACACACTTTTTTGTGAGTGGTAACAGAAACATTGTGTTGACTCTACTTACCTTGATCTGAGTTCTGTATTTGACTAGGCAATTTGGTCCTGCCTCAGGATTAAATTGAATCTCAAAGTCATGGCCTTTGGAATTCTCAGCACTTACTGGAATTAATTTCAGCTTTCGAGCCAGTTTATGATACTCTGCCAGTTGCATTTCGATCTGTTCAGAGGAGAAAAGAACAAAAATTGTAGAAGAAATACAAGTGAAAAGCTTTGCAAAAAGTATTCATATAGTACTTTAAATATGTCTCTGAGTTGCTCTGTACGAACATGATGCCATGTCATGCCACAGTATGCAAGAGCTGTATGTATTGACAGTCCAGCAGTTTGCATTGTTTGGATTAAGTACTGTTTTATGATTCTTTCAGAGTTTGCTCTGCAAGGCTTCTCAGTGTGTGTGGGTGAGACTGAATGGTTTCACCTGTGGTTTTCCCTACTCATCTGCCATATTTTTTCCTGCCTCAACTTTTTGAGGATTAGTTGATAGGGAAGAAAAGACATGCTTGGAAATAATCCAAATAACTAAACCAATGATCAGTCATCATGTTGACAGGCCTTCTCTCATTGGTTTTCATAGGAAATGACTCATAGCCACACATCCTAGTAACAAAGTTTAACATGCACATACCTCTAGACAAAGCTTATTAAATGCTCTGTGTTCTGATTAATGAGTGCCATTTATATGCAAACACCAAACAATATAAGTATTTTTTCCAGTTTTATGTGCTTCAGACTTGCACAGTGTGAGGAATTTAATACCAAGTGTTTCATAAAGCATAACCCTGCCAAATGCAAAACATACTTGAAAAACTTTTTTTTTTAGTTCTCCATCTAGCAAAGCAGAAGCTTTTAAATCCTACCACTTACAGGACCACATCTTTTCATTCTGCTTGAGGGAATTGAATTTGTCCCTTAAAACCCATTAGAACTCCCACATAAGGGACCAATCTGGCCCTAAATGCACGCAGAGACACTGATTCAAAGCACTAGTTTTGCATTACTTCCTTGCTATGAAATCTTAACATTAGCCTAAAATTGCTTGTGTCATCAAAGCAATTTCAAGCTAATGTTATCAAACCTCTTAATGCTGTAACAGTAAGAGTTGACAGTGGTACATATTCTAGCTTTGTCCTTTAGCATGCAGAAAAAAAAAAATGAAAATACATTTCCATTATGCTCAAAACAGAAAAGGGAAAAAAAAAGAAACATTTTTCAGAGAGACTATAAACAGAAGCCATTCTTGTCACTTCAGCCTGTTAAGATATATCTATACTGCTGTTAGATTATTTAGGGAAGAAGTTAGCAATAGCCTAAGTCCCAGGTTTAAGCCTGCATGAGGAAAACTGATAGCCACCCCTCAGCATAGTAGGGTTTTCACATACCGCCTCTTTATTCCTCGCGTATTTTAGCTCCTCGTTCCACAGCTGATGTTCTTCTGCTTCCACTTCCTTAGTCAGCTTGTTAATGGTTTGCTGCAACTCATTTCTCTCATGATTTATTCTTTCAATGTCCGCAACCGAATACTTTTGGTTATCAAAGATGTGCTGGAGCCGGGCATTCTCCTGCTTCATTGCTTCTACTTCCATTTCTAGGTTCACAAAACATTTTGTGAAATAGATGTAAAATACCAGCCTATATAGTTAAATCTAATCTTTCTGTATTTTTATGAGTAAATAATATCTGTATTTCATTACCCTAGTGTACAAACAGCTATCAGCCAAAAAATCTCTTTATTAGCAATCCATTTTGGAAAGTTTATTTGCATCATCATCATACACCAAGTATCTCACTCTGTCCTGAAGCTGAGAATTACTTTAAACCTATTTCTAGCTTCACTATCCCATTTGTGACCAAGGCCTTCTTACCCGTTGTTTCAACTTCCTCATTAACGCCTTCCATTTTTTGATCAAGGATGGCTATATGAGATTCCAGATTAGCCAAATAAGCTTGGTATTTCTGGACATCTGCTTGAAGAGATGATTTCAGGTTTCGTAGTGATACTCTACGATCCTAGTAAGTAGATGGAAACAACCACTATTGTATTAATCTAAAATAATGATCTGAATTTCCAGACAAGACAACAGAGTAATTGGTCAACTTCAGTGGTATAAAGAACTTCAATAATTTTTTATCTCTGTGACAGATGAATCAAGTTAAGCATCTTTAAAATAATAACAAAAAAGGCTGATAAGATGGTTTGTACATCAGTCCTTGTATTTCAGCACTGAGTTTTTGATTTGCATTAGTTATTGCATTAAGAAAGTTCTTACTACAGGTAATTCACAACTTAAGTATAACAATACACAAAGGGCAGATAAAACTCAGGGCAAGGAAAGCTGGGAATTCAAGCAGCACATTTTGCACAGTAGGCAGGAGTCTCAATTTGCCAGCTGCACAGCCACTAAACTATTTTTAAACTCATGATGTATTAAAAGCAGAATCCACCTTTTCAAACAAAATAATTTCCCTAAAATATGTTGTTACCACAGAATCTCACGCTCTCATCCCCTAAGAAGTTCTCATATCAACTCCTTTTGGAAAGGGTAATGTTGAAGTTCAGAAAAAAAAAAAAAAGGTGCACGTATTTTATTAGTATTTCAGCCAATGCAAGATCTCATTACCTGAAAATATCTGCACAATATCAAACAAATAGTGACTGAAGACTCCACAGTAAATGCCTTGTACTACAATGGAATAGAGTCTGTAATAACCTGGCCTAATTAAAATCTTAGAACACTGAAAATAATTTTCCATTTCTTGTAATGTATCATCAGTGTCTTTGTTTGATAATGACAATAATGATCAATAATAGAAAATTCAACTCCACCATATAAACAAGCATAGACACAATTTACTAACCGGCTCACTTTCCTTTTCTTTTTCTAGTCTTGCAATCTCTTCATGAAGTCTTTTGTTGTCAGCAACTAAACCTTCTATCTGGAATTCATCTATATTAAATAAATCCTCTGTGGGGGGGAAATAAAAAAAAAAGAAAAAAAAAAGGAGGGGGGCAGTTACAAATTAATCTCACTTAATATCATCAGCTAATCTGAATATCTGTGCTTTAGCTTCAGCACAGTAAATACCCATTATCTGGATAATTATTTTAAACTGAAAAAAAACCTCAAACCCCACCCCAAAAAACCAACCAACAAACCCATTACAAAGCAAATAAGCAAAAAACCCAAAACAAACAAGGAAAGAAATGAGTTTTTCAGTTCTCATGTCATAAGAGCTCAGAAATCACTCCTGTGAGGTCAGTTTCCAAACTGTTATACAGCCCACACTATAGATTAGTGGTTGTTAGGTAAAGCTTCATTTGTTCCAGCTTCACAAAGTAGTCTGATTTGTATACTCCTTTCTCATCCACATACTTCCTTGCCCTCTTGAGACATCTTTTCCCTTACTTCCCTCAAACTTAGCCAAACAATGTCATGATTACTTTTTCCTACTAATATCTAGTAACAGTCTGGTAGCTTCCCTCCAACTGATGGCTTAACCTTGCAACAGAAGTGTCCTTAGTCTGGCTTTTCATAGGAGGGCATAAAAAGCAAGAACTGTTTTTCCTTTTTGTTCTCATATACTGTTTGTATTTCTGTAGGTAATTAAATTAATGTGTCGAAAAAATTAATAATTTTCCATCTCCCTGAAGAGAAACGCAGGTGCATGCTGAATCATATATGGGAACTTCACAACAGAGTTTGAAACTTGTGCAGACTGTTTTCAGAGCTTTTAGAAGCTGAACTTTCTTACTTATCAGATGTGCATCCTCCAGTAATATTTTTCTTTTTTTTCAGTTGTTAACCTTGTCAGACAGAAACAAAAATCATTTTCATAGACGGAATTTGCATCTGAAGAACTATATACTGCTTTTCTGTCACAAAGCCATTAAAAACAATAGGGTTACACAGGTACAGATGACAGCAGAACATGATCTCTCTGTCGGTACTAGTAACAATACATAAAAAGAAGATAATTAAGACAAAGTAACTGAGAGGTACTTGGGATTTTCAGGCTCCTCAGATCACTTTCGCCTGTAAACTGAGCAAAACTCATGCTAGAAGAGAAACCAGTAACAATTAAATACTTCATTAAAACATGAAAACTTACTTAATTTTGACTGCACTTCTGCATCCACTTCTTCAAACGTATCTCTCCCTTTCATGAAGAGCTCATAGCACTTTACAGAGTAGTCCATGAAAAGCTGAAAACAATTTTAAAAGTTTCATTTCAGTGACTCAAAGGGCTGTAAAATATCTAGATAGTCTAAATCTACTCAACCAATGGAATTAAACAGAAACCAAAAATATCTTTCACTGGTTTGACTGCACTTCTATAAAAATCAACTTTTTTTCCTCCCTTTAAACACAGAATGTCAACAGGTTATATCCAGGCAGAAGGCAGTATCTAGAATTCACATTAAGAAAGGTCTGGAAATACTTGATACATTTTTCTGGGATACCTAACAAGTAGATACAGTATTTAAGAATTTATTATCTTGAAGCATATGATCCTCTCAGGCTAGTTTATGGAAACGTTAGGTCTGTTTAACAGACCTCTTCAGTAAATATGACCACTATACTTCAGGTGTGCAGATATCAGAGAACTGGTATAGAATTAAAGAAAAGTTACCCAAAAAGAATTTACTGGAGGCTTAAAGTTACAGATATTTCAGAAGCAATTACACCAGTGTTGTAAATTTTGTTTTGACATACATGCATATGAATCAGTGTATAAACACACATTTAGTTTAAAAGCATTTTTACTTGTCAACTGTCAGGTTTGTAACCTTAGTCCAAAATTATGATTTAATTTGATTTTTGCAATTTTCTAATGAAATGTTCTGGCACATCATACAACCCCTTCCAAACATCTGCTGTGAGTTAACACTGAGTTAAATCTGAATAGTACCAATAACCTACGATAAATGAGAAAGCAAAAATCCAGCAGCTTGCTTAAGTGCCTGAATTACGTTGCCACCCTATTTTGTGGCTCAGAAATTAAACGTTACAATGAATTTTTAAATGGTAAACTGAGTAGATACCAGCAGAAGCCAACACATTTATAATTAGGTCACTGTCTTTACACTGTACTGCTGTTAAACTTGGAAGATTCAAGTGCTAAAGAGAAATACACCTGAGACACTACTAAGACAATTGAACAGTATGACTCCCTTTCTCCACAAAGGAGAACAGAAACAGTAGCAACTCAGAGAATAAGGCATTTCAATTTAATACCCAATCTGCACCAATAGACTGGCCACGATGCCTGCTCAGGCAACTAGTTGATGAGGCTTTTTATATAATGCTACTATACTTCCTAGAGAACTCTGAATATAAAACTGAACAGAATACATAAACAGAGATAAAATTGTTGTCATATATTTAAATTCTGTTGTTACAGCATATGGCAAAATCTACTTGAACAATTCTGACAATAATTTACTTTTTATGGTACCTTATTATGTACAATTCCATCATCTGTCTCTCCTCCCCAGCTCTGTCCATCATCAAACGATGGTGCGTTTTCCCTCATAGCACCATACAACTGAAAGGCACAAGTGTACATACAAAGAGCAAGTGTGAATATCCCCATTAGTTTTCATATTAGTTTCACATTCATGATAAGAAGCAGAGTAACATTGGATTAGGATTTCAGCAAGCAGGGTGTAATGGTGCTGCTTCAGAATTGGACCAATCACATCAGGGTAAGGAGCCTGTGCTTAGTTGACTAAAAGCACAGATGAAGAGGCATTAACTGGACATTCAACACTCCCTAATTGCCTTGCTAAGCTAAACACATCTTTTCAGCAATAAAGGATGGGATTTTCATGTGTGCCCAATTCAGCAGTGGTGAACTTCAGTCACAGATTCCAAATTTTGCTCAGACCTGAGCTTGCAGCAACAGAGAGTTACCACTATTAAAAAAAGAAAGACCCACCCCCCCCCCAGCTCCATACAACAATCATAGGAC
>JAVJGG010000029.1:912095-935776 GCA_035590195.1 Aviceda cuculoides
CAGCTCCATACAACAATCATAGGACACTTGCATAATTGCTATTGAAAATTCCATCCTTAGACTTCAAATTTAGGAGAAGATGGCAGGTGTCACAAGAAGATCTACACTGAAGATACATAATTATGCCCATAAACTTTTCACATTTTTATGCATGTGTAAGTTATCATATTTTCCCCCTTTCTCATACAAAAATTTATCCAGTGAACAGAGTTTTAAAAAAATATTATCATAATATAACATTAAACACTCAGTTTAAAACTTACTAAAAGTAAGGCTAAGGGCTAGACCCCAGACGGCAGGTAAGAACACCTACCATTTTCATTATATAAATATCAAGCAAAGAGATTTTTAGAAAGCATTTAAGAGATCTGTATTGAAACTAATATTCCAGCCTGAAAACTGGAAATATTTGGCTTAAAGAAGACAAATGCTACCTTGACACAATCAATTAACCAAACCAAAGCTGTCACGATCTGAGGCCACGTGTGTGGTGCTCCCACTGTGTACATGGAGCTTTTTGACAAAGGAAAGGGGTACCTACAAGGTAAAAGAAAATATTTTTAATAGCTGTGGCAAACAGTGATGAAAACTAAACAGCACATTTTTACATGTAGGTCAAGGCACAGAGGGAAGAACAAACTCAATTGTTCTTCATACAGTACATCAAAGGGAGATAAGCTGAGTTCTTACAGCACTATTTTATTCAATTATCATGGGTCTCATTTTGTGATTCATAGAATATCTCAAGTTGGAAGGGATCCATAAGGACCACCAAGTCCACCTCTCTGCTCCTCACAGGACTAAGTAAAACTAAACCACATAACTAAGAGCATCGTCCAGACACTCCTTGAACTCTGACAGGCTTGGTGGCGTGACCACTTCCCTGGGGAGCCTGTTCCGGTGACCAATCACCCTCTTAGTGAAGAACCTTTTCCTAATCTCCAATCTGAGCTTCCCCTGATGCAGGTTCATTCCATTTCCTTGTGTCCTATCACTGGTCACCAGAGAGAGATCAGCACCTCCCTCCCTCCACTGCCCCCCTTGAGGAAGTTGTAGACTGTGATGAGGTCACCCCTCAGCCTTCTCCAAGCTGAACAAACCAAGTGACCTCAGCCACTCCTCATAAGTCTCACCCTCGAGGCCTTTCACCATCTTGGCTGCCCTCCTCTGGACACGCTCTAATAGTCTGATGTCCTTCTTATATTGAGATGCCCAAAACTGCACACAGTACTCAAGGTGCGGCTGCACCAGTGCAGTGTAGAGTGGGACGATAACCTCCCTCGACCAGCTAGCTATTGAAGAAATGGACTTTTTTTTTGCATATCCAAATGTCAGAAACAATGAAGGCCTTGTACAAAGAAAGTGTAAACTATTCCTTCATACACTCTTTAGCCCCTTCCTATTCAGCTTAGTATGTTGCCTTGGTCTTGGTAGCAGACAGATCTGTCTTTCTCCTTCTGAAGCTACTATAGGAGGCGTGATGGGTGCTGCAGTACTACAGAAAAAGGAGTGGGTGCCCTGTGACCATAAGGTGATTCATGTTGAGTCAAAGACCTCAAAGGAAAGGCAACAAACGCAAAGGAGGGAGTAATAGTCCAAGGGATGACATTTAGACTTCCAAACTGTGTGTGCAATCATGAAGGATTTCCTAACGCATAAAAACAAACTGATACACAGGAGTGCTGTTCTTAGAGGGCAAGATTCTTGCTTCTTGAGTCAAATGCACTCTGAAAACAGAAAAGCAGCCAGCAATCAGCTTAATGTCATGCAATTACCGAAAAGAATTTCAGAAAAGCTGCATATCAAAGTATTACCTACAAACACACAAAGGCTATATTGCTAATTACAGGCAAAACCTGTAATCAAAACCATCTACAGATCAAGGAACACAGAAGTACAGATTTTATTCTATCTTTAGATTGACAGCTGCCAAAAGTTTTTTTTAAGAACATAGGACAAGAAGCTACCAATAAACCGACAGTTCTAAATACACACTCGTGAGCCATTCAGCCTGAGAATTTTTAAAAATTAATTATTTAGGTCCATTTTCGAGCTCTCAAAAGACAACTTAAAGTGAGTTCTCAAAACAAGTCTTTTTAACCAGGACTACAGTCTAGTTGCAGCAGAATAAAGCCTCTTGAGAGCAATTTCCTTTTCAACATTTCAGCTAGGTCAGCAGTTTCAAATGTTATAGGTCAAAACAAAATTTTATTAAAATACTGAGAAGTGAACAGAACAGATTTATACCTACATCTAAGGAGCCCTGGTGCTTTGGCACCATCATGGGCTCGAATCTACAGACGTAAAATACACTTCACTTTTTTTTTTAATGAGACTGAAAATTCACCGTTATCAACAGGCAGAGAATTTTCTTTCTTGGAAAGTGTTGGTGCCTTAATGATTCCAAACACTTACTGCACAAGATTAGAAATAAAACACCCAGCTACTCAGTGTTTTTTTCATCTCAGTGGTCATTTTGTTATTTCCACCCCCTGCTTTGAAAGCGGAATTAGAGAAATTACAGGAAAAATTATTTCTAACTATAGGAACTGGATACAACATTCTGAAGTTGGTTTAGTTCTTGGATTTTAACAGAATGAACCAGAAAAGTCTGTCAAAAAAATCTGTGTCCATCTTTCAAAGTTTAATACAAATAAACATAATTAAATAGATTTTACATTACAAAGCAAGCTTCCAAGAGCCTATAGTTCTGCAAGTTCAAATATAAAATGTATAGTAGACTCTGAGAATCAGAGTAAACTTAGAGCTCAACGGAAGCAAAACCATTCTCCCCAACTATCATGCAGAATTCTTAGCTTTTAAATTTCTAGCTGTATCATATCTATTTAGCACAACAGACTAATAATAATGATCTTACCCAAGCTCTTTAAAAACTCTAGGGATTTCCTCTTCAAATTTTGAGTCAGGCAGTTCATAAGAAGGACAGAGAAATCCATAGATAAAAGTGAAGATTTTTAAAAAGTCCTTAACAGATGGAGATTGTAGCGATTTCATGGAAACGTTATGGGCGTAACCATTCTCAACAAGAAACTGAGAAAAAGAAATATGGCATATTAGTTACTAAATAAAATCTAAAGTTGAAACCATGAAAAAAATATTTTCATTAGTAACTTTTATGCCTAATAATGTACATTTAGGATAAGTTAATAAGTTACCTCACAAAGCTGCTTGATACACTGTTGGATGAATGCCTTGTCATGAAGTGGCCTGGGATCCTTGATCTTTTCTGTACCAAACACACCATACTGACTGTTGCGTGAACCTCCAGCCCCACTAGTTCTAAGAACAGAAAATAAACAGAGTTCTTGTGACCACACATATAAAGAAGAATTGCTATTTTTATGTTTCTTTTGCATTTGTTACGCAAAGAGATGCCTGAAGGTTTCTCTTAATTTAGTGTGATTGGAAAAACAACATCAACCTGGAAGCCACAATGCACACATACAACAAAGGGACTATTGCATCCTAGATGAATACTTTCTTCAGTGTATTGAAAGAAATAAGAGTTCTATAGAGCTGAAAAATACCCCAAAGATGAAGAAACAAAATGGTGTAGATGATTGAAAATAATGGCTAAAACATTTAAGGAATATTTAAAAGGAATAGATCCCTGCTACAGTGGGGTCCTATGAAAGAAGATAGCAGCAAGACATCAGAACACAGAAAGCCATGAACTAAGCTGAAAGATCATAGAATTTTGGAAGGTTTGCATCTTAGAGAGAAGAAACTAAGGCAGAGCATACTGGAGATATTGTTCTTCCTTAAATAGGCAAATGTATCGAGGAGCTCTTAAGGTCTGCAGTGCATATCATTCCCAGGAGGAAGAACAGCTCTCAAAGCAGTTCCTACTCCACAGAATTGTTGTTTAGTGATCAAAGAGTGGAGGAAGGCAGACCTGAAGGTCTGCTGGTCTCAGATCCATTATTCCCTGTAATGAAAATCTGCCAAGAGAGAAAAATTACAAAGTGATGTGGGACTGTTGTTTTAATTTACAGTACAGAGATCTAAAGCTATCAATACCTCTTCCCAAAAAAGCTGACTTTTCTTTCCAAAGTTCCAGGTGTAGGTTTGCTCATGCTCAGCTTCCCAAATGTACCTCTGTCCTTCCTGAGGGATAGGGAGAAGGATTCAAGTGACTATTTCTACCATTTCATCTTTTCCTCACGTGAGAAAACTATAAACACATGTATATAAGCCTAAGCATCTTCAGAATAGCAGCATCTTAGAAAAGTTAACTGATTTTAATGCATTATTTGTCCATTATCAAAACTACTTCTGCAAGATTTATAAATATACATTTTATACGCACATGCACCCAGCAACCTCCTAAGAAATATTCAAGAGTGTTATAATTTGAAACGTGTAATGAGTATACAAAGAGATTAAAGAAAGTTTTTTGCAGAACAGGAGCACTTGTGCACATATCCTTGGCTACAAGGAGTTTTCTTCTCACTGCTCACATTTTTTTTTTCTTCAGTTGCTACTTAAACACACTACAGTAAATCTCTTCAGAGTTAGTTGTATATACCCATTCTTAGCAAGACGATCAGCAACACTTACATCTGAGGTGTTTGAAGACCCATCTTGTTGTTGTCCTGCACTCTCAGTGCCATCATAGATTGCCGACCGCTGGTTCCGGCAGTACTTGAGCTTCGTCTCATTGTGACTAAACCATAAATCACAATCTGTCAGTATTGGAAAATCCAGGATCTAAGAATATTTGCTTTTTTTAAACACCACAACAACTTTTTAAAGGGTCAGAATAAGCAGGTAGATCTGTACTTTGGACCAACCAGTGTGACAGACAGTTTTCAGAAATACGAAATACTTGGTTCTCGTTTTAAAAAAAAAAAAAAAAAAGCATGTCAGACTCCAGAACTACATAGCAGCAGCCACAGCCCACAGCCTTTCAAATTAATTATTTTATTGATGAAAGTCCCAGTGCTTGTTCAAAACCTACTATTTTGCCTTTATTTATATCTGGTCATTTCTAACCTACAGGTTCCAAAAGCAAAACAGCTTAACAAGTTTTTCAGTCCAATCAGCTGGGGAAAGGTGACACGAACATGACTACTGTTTCTAGCACTTCAGCCATCCATTTAATCCTTAGCCATTAGTTCTAAGCTTGCTTATTAATTTAGCGAATGATGTCACAGTATCATAGCACAATAACTGGAAAGCTTATTCTGAGATAATATTATGGCTATCTTCACACTCCACACACAAAATACAAATGAAACTGGAAATATTGAACTGTCCCCACAGTGATATTAAGTGGGATTTTGAGGTAAATAGAATTAACTCTGCAAAAAATGCCAACTTTTGCCCTTTACAGAGGATCCATTTTATTTGTGGGATGGGGTCAAATGACTGAATTATAACTAATCGAAAAACCTTCATTACAAACATTACCAAAACACATCATGAATATAAACTGCATTTCACAATCACACTTCTAGTTCCACTTCTCGCAAACCATGGCAGGAATTTAGGTTAGGCCCACTTCGTAGGGCAGTTTATGCATGACCTTATTTTCTCTGGGGAAGAAGCTGCATTGTTCCATCACTTTATCCACCGCAGAGAGCGTAAGTTGTTTTCATAAACATCCCAAGCTACCAGTTTTAAGAGCAAAGTTTGCTAGAGTCAACACGCTAGCAGAAGAAAGGTAGAGTGCTGCAGAACGGGGCACAACTACACTCGCTTTCACTAACAGCGCATTTAGACAGCACCAAAGGCAGACAGGGAAGCCGGTGGCGCTACCGCGCCCACACCAACCGCCCGACGCTCCCCACCGCCATGGGGCCCAGTCCCCTCACGGCCCCGGCGTTCCCCCGGCGCGCGGCCCGCCTCACAGACGCCCGCCCCCCTCGGCGGGGAAGGCCTGCGCCGCGGAGAGACCCTTCCCAACAGCCCAGCCGCTGCCGTTACCGTTACAGGCACCGACTCCTTCCTTTCAATTTCAAATCCGCCCGCCGAGACGTCACACAGCGCGCCGCGAAGGCGTGAAGGGACGCAGCGGGGCGCGTCGTGTCGTTACTTCCGCTTGCCTGGCCTGTTCCCCACGAACCGCCTGATTCCCCTGGAAGTTCTTAGGAGGAAAGGTCGTGGCCGAACAACAAGATGGCGGCGCTCACGGTGGGCTGAGCAGCAGAGGTAAATGTGTGAGGTACTGCCGTGCCGTGGCGAGCCGCGGGGCTTTTCTCCGCCCGCAGCGAGGGACGGGGTGGAGGGCAGCCCTCTCCCCCCTCCCCCCGCCGAACCCTGCACACAGGCTTCAGCAGCCCTCTCCCTCTCCCTTTCCCTCTCCTCTCCGCCGCGGCCGTGAGGAGGGTGCCGCGCTGTCAGGTCGCTCTTCCCACCGAGCGGCGGTGGGATGTGGTGGGGGCCGGTTCTGGGGAAAAACCCGGGCTCCCAGTTCCTGTGTGCCTGCGGGCAGGGGTATTGGGGCCTGGTCTCTGCTGCGGTGGTGCTGCAGCTGACCCTGTGCTTGTGCTACTGCTCCCGAGTGCTGTCAGACGTACCTAGTCTTGGTTCGTGTAATTGCTGTGCCATAGTGCTCTTTTCTAACTTGTTGAAAGAGTCATCTTAGAGTAAATCTATACTGTATAAAATGATAAAAACTTATTTAAGACTTGCTTACTAGAGAAAAGTGAAATAGGGATGAAACAGAAGTCACAATGGGGAAACCAGCTGAAGTCTGAAGTTTCTGCAGTGTGTCCTGTGTGTGCATGGACATGTTGGTCAGAAGATAGGTGCTACTTCTTTAAACAGTGATAGTTCTGAAAAGTGAACTCTTAAAAAAATTCCCACAGGAGGAGTTTGCTTCAGGAAGTGTGTGTGATTGCCAGGTACGGTCTCAGGGAGTTGATTTTTCTTCCTGAAAAGGGGAGCTGTGATGTCCGTGGTACATCGGCTGGCAGCAGGTTGGCTTGTGGATCATCTCTCTTTCATCAACCAGTGTGGCTATGAGATCCGTGACTCCTTTGCATACCCTGGTGGTGTCATTCTCGATACTTCTGGCACATCTACAGGAGATTGTCATGTTACTTCTACCTTTGTTGCCGCCTCCTCATCAAGAGATGGTCCTATTCCTGGCCCTGGAGATGTGATAGAAACAGAAAGTAGAACAGCAAAAATGAGATACGTGTTTCGGGAGGAGTTCTTTGACATTTCTAAGCCCCATATAGCTGCAGCTCCTGAGGAACAGCTGTGGCAGGGATGCCCTGAGGTGAGTCTCACAGAAATAAAGGCCAGCAGCAACAGAAAGGAACACCGAGGAGGAACCAAGAGTGGCATCGGAGATTCTGTTGCCAGTGCTAGGAAGGTATGTTCTCCGTAATACAATAAACTACAGTAATCCCCTGGTAAATAATACACCACTAACATTGTCTTGCGTGTTACAGTTTCCTGAGGTTAAGTAGTAGAGCAGGAACTTGTTCACAATAGATTTCAAGATGCACGGAAAACATGAGCGCTCATGAGGATATTCTTGTGTCCCTTATGTCAGTAATGTGCATCCTATGACTCTAAAGCAGTGGCTTGCTCACAAAATCTTCTGATGTTGGTTGTTGTTAGGCTCTTGAGCTGAAACTGTGGTAGCTCTCAAGATTGTGCAGATTAACAAGGAGGGGAGGACAGTATGAACTTACTTTCAGTCTGTAGATTGTTCAATACTGTTCCTTATAGACCAAAAAATATAAAGAGTCGCAGGTCTAAACTAACAAATGTAATCGTGAAGATATAGTTCGTTTTCTCCTGTTATTGGTAAACTGCACTTGGCAGCTGAATACTTTCTAGTTAGGGCCCAAAGGAGGCATGAACACGAACTGTGGCATGCACTAGCTACCTTCAGATCCCAGTGCCATGAGTAACATAACACAGCTTTAAGCCTATATACCTTGAGAATGCCTACAGCAGCCTAGGTATTTGGAGATCACCTTTTTGCTGATCAGTCTTACACTTGTGATGGAAAAAGATGGAAAGCTTCTTCTGCTTTTAAAAGTTAATTTTTCTTCAGGTACATGTGGTTAATTTACTCCTTTCATCACGGAGTAATGTGGATTTTTTTTTTTTTTCATTGCTTGCTTATTCTGCAGAAACGTAAAAGGAAATGTGTGTTCAACCAAGGTGAACTGGACGCTTTAGAATACCATTCAAAGGTAAGTCTGAACAAAAGTATGTTTTGCAAGTACATGCAACATGACTTTGGGCATGTATGGAGTGCAAGACATAATTGCAAACAAGTTCTGTTCTTGTAGCTTTTTCCACTAACGGGAAGGTTCTCTCTTCAGTCCTTAAATGAATAAGTGCATGCAGGGAATGTCTTCTGTGTAGATACATGTGAAACAAACTGGACATGAAACTGGAGGTGAGACATTTTGGAGAACTGGAAGCTGCATTCACAAAATATCTTTTACTGTTACAAGTAACTGAGCATTATATAGTGATGAGTTGAGTATTAGTTGAACAGGAAGTGACTTTTTTGAAATAAACAGTGTAACCTGTTCTGAAGATCAGCTCATCTTTAGTATATCAGGACACTGTGCTGAAGTTACTCAAAGCTCCTCTGACCAAATGCGCTCCAAGATGTCTCATTCTGCTAATGAGAGAGAATTTTTCCCTCTAACATTTTACGTTGTTGTACTAAAGCATCATGAATGAATTAGAATTCAAGTCTCTATTTAGGCTCGCATCGGGGATGTACTGGTGAAGTTACAACTGAATTACACTGAAGCATTTTAGTAAATCCTAGAAATGTAATCTGTGGATCGTGTTTGATGTATTGTTACTGCTTTCCTAAATAGTGATCTGAACCTGAACTAGGACCTACGCTTGCTTACTTTCCTCTGACAAAGGTGCTAGTCATATTGGGCTTTTTGTTTAATTCTGCTCCTCTTGGACTATATTTAAATGACTAAATTTTTCTTCTTTTACGTGGCAACAATTTTGTAGTGAACATGTGCAGTTTGCTATGATACAGGGTAGAGGTCCTGTAACTATTGTGAATAGGCTATGCATGTGCAGAATCGCCTTAAAGGAGAGAACTTTGAAGCTCGACATCAAACAGAGGTTTATGAGTTTGAAAACCTTTAAGGTAAAATAAAGTCATTCACAGTAGGAATAAGGGAAGAAATGAAGAGAAGTTTGATGTCCTGGGGGCCTGTGTAACTTCAAATGATTTTTGGTGATTATGCAAAAAAGACACAGTTTTGAAAAATTTGTGATCCCAGTTAGCCTCCAATACCATTCACAGATTAGAATGTATTGGTTTTTACTGTATTTTTAGTGTTAAAGGTTGTAGCTCTGCAAGTCAGTTCAAATTATTTTGGCACTTACTCATATCTTTAGAATTGTTTTCCGAAAAAAAAAAAACCAAACCCCAGATGTGTGTCTGTCAGTGAAAGTAGGTGTTGAATCCATTTATGAATTTCAGTCGGAGTCAACATAGGGAACAGTACAAAATATGCTAAGTTCCTTCAGCAGCCATTTGTTAAAACTGCTGTTTAAATTGCTTGATAGTCAAGAGGCTTTGTCCACCTGCAAAATAACACATGGGTGTAAGAAGAAAAGCCATCAGCATTAATTCAGCTGTACAACTTGTAGCATTTCTAAAGATATATTTATTCATTCTGTTAAAGTTGTATGAACTTTTACTATCACAAACCTAGGTACTTAAAAATTATGACTCTGTCCCCTCAGATGTCTAGATAGTGTCACTATTAAAGAAATGATTAAAAAAACCCATCTCTTTCTCCCCCTATTAGTTTGGAAATTGTAATAAAGAGTATTTTGTAAAAATGTTTTGTGAAGTTGAGGGTTCCATAATTAGGTACTTTAGAAACCATAAGTATTTGAAACCATTAGTTACTGTGATAATTCGACACTGTAACTGGCAATATTGCTGTTCTAAGTGAACAAAAATGCCTCATTGATAATTAAAACTTATAAAGGCTCAGTGATCTGGGAATAAACTAGGTCTCTACATTTTGCAATGAGAGGGTGCTGAAGTGAATGAGAGTGTATATAGATCCAAGAATCTTGTCTTCCTGGACTCACTGGCAGGTTATTTGAGAGGTGTGTCACTTAGAATAGTTACAAAAACAAATTCTAATAATGTAATTTGATTTCTGATTGTACTTCCATATTACTTTTAAAATGCATAAACTATTGTTTTTCAAAGTGAATTAAAATGTGGGAAAGTAATGATTTTTAGATCCCAGTACACATATCAATTAAAAATATGTTTATGGGCACAGTAACTTGAAATTAGATTAGAATTTTAACTTATACTTCAAATTATAACTTTGAAATTTATGTTTGTTTGAAATAATAATACTCCATCTCTGTTGTCTGTGGAATGTTTTATTCAGTAGTCTCTCACTCTTTCCAGGCTTCTAATTGTTGTAACTTTACTGAAAATACAACAACAAAAGTTAGCATGGCCTTGTTATCATGCCCTTGTAGCTTTTGAGTCAATGATCTCAGTATTTGGCAGGGATCCTCTTCCCGCTCTGCAGACTGAAAATGTTTTGATTTCTGTTGCATTCCCTGATCAAGTAGATACTTGAAAGATTGTTTCTTCTTGTTTCTTTATGACCATACAGGTCAGGAACCTCATTTGGGAAGGCACTTTGCATTTAGTCCAAGAAGGACTCAAAAGTGGTTTTCTTCACCACAATACTGCAGAACTCAGTTGCGGGAGGAATGTCATTCCTGGACACATTGGCTGTGGGTTGGCTGAATTATGTGAAATGGCAAAGCAGTTTCCAGCAGTGAATGAAAGTGACCAGCAAGCTGTACATGTGCTAGATGATGAAACCTCCATTCCAGAGCAGGACCTGCTTTTGTGTGTTACAGAAAACAGCTCAAATTCTGCAAAGATAGTTGTGTTGATGGGGCAGAAGTACTTGGTGCCACCGAAAAGCAGTTTTCTTTTGTCTGATATTTCGTGTTTACAGCCCCTGCTAAGCTGTAAGTATCTAAGGCATTGGAACTTACCACTTCTCTCCTGCCTGAGAAGGGCAGTTAATGTCAAGATGACTAAGGACTCAATGAAGAGATTTTAATATACAGCATCACACTGACAGGAAATGCTGTTGCAAGTTTTCAAAGTGGTATTTCTAACTTTGTGCAAATAGGTAAGGGTTTTCAAAGGAATCTTGAGTGGTTAGGAGCTCATGTCGTGGGGGGATTATCTATCTCCAGGAGGCTCCTTTAAAAATCTCAGCCAAAATATGACAGTTTGAGAGCATGTTCTGGGCTGCTGTCAGTACAGAAGTCACATAAACACATTAAATTGGGACTAGCTATCGCGCAGAATGAGGCCTTAATGTAGGTAAGTCCATGCTGTTGTGCTGCTGTTGGGGTGGTGTTCCTGCTGTCTTAGTTTTTAGCTAGATTAGACCATGGGAGAGGGATGAGATTATGCACCTTAAAGCAAGGGTTCCCTTACCGATTCATCCTGTTCAGCGGCAGGGTCTATTTATATTGGCGTGAACTGATTGTGAAATCAACCCCAGTGTCCCCCAGAGAAGGTAAATAACAGTTTGAGAGGCAGCTGCCCCCAGCTGGAGGTGAATGCCACTTTAGCAAGACCATGAGTAGCAAACGTGAGTTGACTTCTCAGCTGCTACATTTCACAGCTGAGAGTATTGGCTTAAGTCAAAATCAGTGATGGGGAAATGGAATTTGTAACACCTCCGTAAAAGTAGATCAAAAGCTATCCAAGCCAGTATCCCTAGCCTTAACGGGCCATGCAGAAAGCTTTAAGTTGACAACATGCGGCAGTCTGCACTGTACTTCATTGTTCCATTAGCTTTCAATTTGACCATTATTAGCAGCAGCAGCTAAGCTTCATCAGACAGTCTTATTGGAAAGAGCAAGAGCCCTGTGAGCAAGAGCTGGGCATTACTGCTCTTCCCTCTAATCAGTAATTTTAGATTTGTTAGTTATGTGTGTTTCTTCCCTTCTAATGTGCAACTTAGATGTTCATTGATTTTTTTAATTTTTTTTTATTAAGAAGACATGCAGGGGGTGGAATCTTATTTTCCAAATAATAATTCTATATTTGAAGTCCAGAATTTAGCCAGTTAGCTGTTTTCAGCTGTATGAAAGAAGGAAGATCACTATCACTGTGCTATCACTATGGACAGCTGTTTGGATTCTCCCAGAGGTCAGAGAGCAGTCCAGGAAATTTGAGAAAATGCTTTTGAAGTGACCAACAGTGAATGTTAATATAATGCCATAACTTTAGATTATTTTTTCTTTCTTTTTTTTTTTTTTTTTTAAGGAAGTCTACTGTCCATTTTAATTATTATTTTTCTTCTTCCCTTTCACCGTCAGAAGAGAAATACTTCTTGCTAGTCAGCCCACTGTCAGGATAACACCTCCAGTGTTAATAAAGGAATAAGATGTAGAAAGCACATTTAATGGACATTAAAGATTAAGCTGTTGTTCTTATTAGCTATTTAAATAATTAGCATCAGACTCAATGAAGGAACAAATATGTTCTGTGGAAAAAGTAAAATTGGAGAGTCCTGGATTTTTTTTATGGATATGTCCTGTTTCTTCTGTCCTCCAACTAAAGTAAATCCATCTTCTCCCATGAAAACTCTTTCAGTTCTATTCCTCTTGTCCATTAATCTCCATTGCATACACTGGGTCTAGCGCTCTGTCTCTCTTCACCTCCAGTAGTGCAAAACACAGTTTTGCAGGGCTTTTTTCCCTGGGCTGGTTTGGAGCTCTCCATGTCCCAGTTAGTCTGGTAAAAGATCAAACAGGACAGGAATCTTGTGTTCAGGGCTGCAGCCTTTCATTCAGCTGGGTGCCTTATTACATAGCTTTTGTTAGGAAACTCGGAGAAATTTTAATCTTTGAGACTTGCACTCTGGTATCAGGTTTTTTTCCTGAAAGTCCCCAAGTTGTTCAAAATTTCTTGGAGGGATCTGACACAGATCACATAAATGTCCTTTCCTTAGGTAATCAGCCTAAAAATCTCTGAAATACATCATTATCTGAATTAAAACAAGCATGCTAGAAGCTTTAACTTCTTATTTGGAAAGAACAGAAGGAAGTTGCAGGTTTGCTGCATAGTTGGCTCTTTAAATGTTGTCTGTATGTGGGTAGTTAAGCCTTCGTCAGTTTTAACTGGTAGATTTATTTTAAAACAATTTACTGGCTTTTTTTTTTTTTTTTTTTTTTTTTTTTTTTTTTTTTTTTTTAATTTCACTTCCCAGACAAGAAAAAATATGATGTAATTGTGATTGATCCACCATGGGAGAACAAGTCTGTTAAAAGGAGTAACAGGTAAATTTTACAGTAAAATCAAACAAATGTCATCTTAGCTTACAATTAACATTTTAATGTACTGATGCACTCCAAGACCAATAGAACTGTGAGACTGTAGCTTAAACTAGCAATTATTTTGACACATGCCTACCTTCAAGTCTATGAAATGTCTTGGGGATTTCACTGAAATGGCTTGGCTACTTTGCATACAAAATATTTACAAGAGTAGATTTAAAATTCCCTAACTGGTGAGAGAATTTTAGTCCTTGAGACCTATAAGGAAAGTCTGGAGTCAACTGTTTTGTAAGGCCCAGATCATGCAGATACTCATTTGAAATTATTAGGGTTACTTCAGTGGGCATAAAGCTGGATAAATATGTATTTCCAGGACTGAGGTTTTTATTTTTTTTTTTTTATTTGAGCTGTAGTTTGAGCTTCAGTCCGATGGGTAGAAGAGAGAAAATGATAATGCAGCCATAAAATCCTCAAGTGCAATAGGAACTTTATGAAGTCATTAACTTAAAATTTTTACGGGCTTCCTTCTCCACTGAGTAACACCAGGCTTATGCCAGTGGAGCTCTTTTGGTTATCATAGAATTGTACTCATGTGAAAGAAGGACAGACAGAAAATAATGGCCTTACAATAATGTCTACTGTAGCTTTTGAAATTTGTTATGAAGATATGATTTGAAGATGCAGAGACAGATTAGTAGGTTTTACTTTGAAAGCCCTACAGACACCTCTAGAAACTCAAGAGTTAAACTCATTCATGTGTCTTTCTTAACTATGTAAGTTACTCAAAGGAAAACTGTAGTTATTCACAAGCATGAATTAGCCAGCAAGACCCCCTCTCCCTTACAAAATAAGGGCAAAATGTGGAAGAGCTATCACTGCTGCTAGTTACCTTGTTGACAGCTAATCTTTGTTAAGCATTTCACATCTGGGTTGTGAATCTTGTTTTCTCTGGACAGGCTAGTCCAAGAGGTATTTTGAATTTTATACTTGTTACCTGTTTCTCACTGTTGTTCTCACTATTGCATTGTATGGGGATCCCAGGTACTCTGATGGTGGCTGTTGATTCCAGCAGGCAGTGTGCCAGTGTTTTTGATGCTGCAATTGTGTAGGTTCCATGAATTGCAAATCACTAATAGTGTAGAGTAGCGTCATGAGAAAAATGGTAGAACAGGACAGAATCTGGAAAGCATACTGTATTCACCTATGTAGCATACAGTTAGCTCAAAAATTTGCAGAACTGTTCTGAATAACCTAGAGAACTTTTACCATGAATGGTAATTTAAAAACAATAAGTTCTGCAAATAATTGGAGAAGTGATTACTCTTTTATGACCTTTTAACTTACCAGTCAAATTAGTGTTGCCCTTGTGCTTGTAAATACTCATTTGTCATTCTCATTCAGAAGAGGGATTGCTTACTATGAAAAGTGAATAATGTTACGTTGACTAAAGAGCTACTTTCCCTAAATAGCTTTGTTCTGGTGAAAAGGTGAGAGTATTGAATTACATATGATAGTTTTTAAACATGGGCTTTTAGATTTCTTCAGAATCACAACTCATAATACTTTATTTGGGGGAATAGTAGAAATATGTAGTTAAAGGTTCTGCTCAGTAAAACTTAAGTACATACACTAATAATTTTCTATCAGATTTTATCAGATTTGGCCACTAGGCGTCAGTCTTGATCCATTTTTATAATTTGTGTTGTCAGGAGATAATTCTTGAAACATCTTGGCTGTGTAATTTCTTTATCAATTTGTGTTGCTTTGCAATTTTTATATTTGGTATATGTTAACTTGCTTTCTCACTGTATTGGCATATAGATACAGCCACTTGTCTTCATGGCAAATCAAGCAGATTCCTGTACCAGCACTAGCTGCTCCAAATTGTCTTGTAGTCACGTGGGTGACTAATAGGCAGAAGCACTTACGTTTTGTTAAGGATGAACTTTATCCGTATTGGTCTGTGAAAACACTTGCTGAGTGGCACTGGGTGAAAGTAAGTTCTCAATTTGTTTTGTTGCTTTCTTGGAGACTGAGAGGGCTTGCACTATGACACTTTATATTCTTATACTTTTTGTATTTACTGCTCTGTGCTTTTGTATTTCAAAGGTATGGTATCATCAGTATCTTCCTTTTTATCAAAGAAAACGTCTCTGAAAAAGTTGTGTATGAAAATCTTCCACTGTGTATTTTTAACTCCTTTGTGTTAGATTACTAGAGCTGGAGAATTTGTATTGCCTTTGGATTCTTTACACAAAAAGCCTTATGAAGTTCTTGTATTGGGAAGAGTTCAAGGAGACATAAAGGAAACCTTAAGGTATGCCAGGATATTTATGGTAAATGTCTTTTTTTGAGGCAGCTAGGATTCTCTTTGTATATATCACTTGTTCATTATACAATATAATGTCCCAAAATCTTCTCTTGGCATCATCTTTTGGCTGATCGTGGACCTAAAAATAATTTGCCTTAATAGCTTTGGGATAAGGGAGTGCTTTAGTGAGATTAAAGGATGGAAACCTTTGTCTGTTCTTCATATCTGTCTGTGTTGGGGAACTGGCTCAGATAAAAGCCTTGTGGACACGGCTTCCTTTGCTGACAGGTTCTTTTGGACCATGAGTCCTCGGAACAGGCTGATGCCATTTTGGTGATGCCGGTGTTTTTCTACACGTGAAAACATACAGGACTACATTGTTTGTTCTTGATGGCTTTGTATGGCTATTGTTAACCCCGTTTTGTCTAAAACCTCAGTGATTTCATAAACTGTCCTTTTATATATTATCACTGAGCAACATTTAACTTCCCTTAGACTTATCTGAAGTTTGACTGTGCATGAACATTCTGTGTGTTAGCACCCATCTGAAGTAGCTCTGTGAGAGCTGCAGCATCATATTTGGTGGTATTCATTATCGTACTTCTTCTCTTGTTCTGATTTATACAACAGGAAATCTGAAGATGTACTTCCAATTCCAGAACATAAGTTAATTGTCAGCATACCCTGCAGCCTACATTCACATAAACCCCCTCTGACTGGTATGTTTTGTTTTGTTGCATAATGGTTCTGTAGGGCAGACTTGGATATCTGAAATGATGTACCTAGAATGAGATACCTTTATATATGAAGTGCCTTAATTTCCCATGTGCCAAGCAATTTTGCCTAACAGGACTTGTGGTTCCTCAACATCTCTAAAAATGTTGTCAGGCATCTAAATCTTGGTTTTTAAAAAGCAATGTGAAAAGTAGAAGTTCAAATATTATTGTATGAATATTTTGGGTAGGCATGTAAAAAAAGTTGCATTTTTAAAATTTGTTTAAATGCTGCATGAACAGTTTACAGATACTGTATATATGATGTTATGCCAAATGACCTGAAGTACCTTGCGGGGTGGGGATGAACTTTGTGAATATATAAAATAGGATATCTTCTACTTAGTTAATAAAAGCAGAAACCTCTTTCTTTCTTATGTCATCCTGAAATAAATGTTTTTATTTCTGCATGAGTTATTTATACACCTGCAGTACAATTGTGCCCTTAAATGCAAAAACTTATTTTAAAACTGTTAACAGTAGGCAACAAATAGGGCATGCCCTGCTTATTTCTGAGGAGCTGTATTTAATTTACTGAAGTTGATGCAGTAACTCCAGCCAGCCAGTTAGAGTGGGTATAAATTAAACTTTTCAGAATTTAGTCCAAAGGATTTGAAGATTTCTTTGTGTTATGTTACCTTTTGCACATTGTTCTGGAGCACTTTTACTTTTGACTAATTTCACCAATAGCAAGTTGTACTACTTTCATCATTAGAACACCTGAGTGGCTTACAATGCTATGGTAAGAAACATATTTAATACCTCTCACAAAAATGGTTTCATCGTCCCCCAATGGGAAAACTTATGATGAATTGTGCTGTGTAATCACATCAGAAAAGGCAGGTAGAAGAAATGCATAGTGCTGTTGGAGAGGAGAGGCGACGCATCACAGTTTGCTTCACCGACGTGCTTTCCTTTTTCTGTTCCTAAGGAACAGAACAACTTCAGTTAGGAAGCTGATCTGGACAGTTGTTATATGTTCATGGAGGACAGACATACCCCACCCCCCCACCTAAAAAAAAATAGGCAATTCTAGGAGAATCTTTTTGCAGTTCTGAAGCCACATCTTTAAGATTAGGGCTACAGCAGGAAGTATGTGTGTTTATTTAAGATAATGAATGGTAGGGTAGTGATTTGTGAGACAGCCATCTGGGGCCTCTTCAGAAAACCAGTACTTAGCAGCACATTCAGACACAAACAGGAAACCTGTGAGATATACAAGGGTGAAAAACAGCAGGTTTTTCTATGTATTATAGAGAATTCTAGTGCCAGAATGGTCTTCAGAACAATTCTTTTGTAGGGCAGAATCTAGAGACCATATTGGGGAATCCTTTATAAATGGTTATCCTGAATGGGTTTTGAAAGAAATTGTCCATGCGAATTTACATATTTCTTGAGTCTTGAATGATGGGATTTGATACCATTGTGCAGCATTTGTGTTTCTGTTTGAAAAATGAATTTGCTGTTGAGCAATATCAGCGATTTACAAGGTTTTTATAAAAATCCATGTGCCAGTTTTGGCAACTCCATTCAGAACATGGTTATGGAATGAAAAGGTAGACCATAAGACAAAAGCTAATTGCTGATGCTTTGACTTCATTGTTGTAAAGGGGCATCACTTTCATGACCAGACAGTATTCTCAAAGTGGCCAGTAGAGAGCAGCTGAGCTACATCCTAGAGTGGTTCAGCAGAAATTTGAACAGAAGCAGAGATTTGGCAATGGGGGAGGACACTTGATGAGTCACACACATTCTTTATGTTTTGTTTAAGTAGTAACAAAGCCAAAAATATTAGTATTTGCTGATGCTGTCTGGCACTTTATTTCTTATTACTACTATAAAGGTTGTATGTTGGTACATATGTAGCCACTTAACGACTTATAACAGTTAATATCTCTGGGGGAAGAGAAAGATGTAAATTAAAGTAAGCCATCAAAAAGAGATGTTTGGGCTCCTACAGTGCATTTAAGCATGAAATTGCGACTGTAGGCGTTTTTGGTAATGCATGTGCTGTGTTCAATGCTTAGAGTTTTAATATGTCATTGTAAATGTACTTAAGCTTCTTTATGCAAATGTGTTAAAATGAAATTTTATTACTGCTGGTTTTCATTCAAAAAGCAGCAGGTTTTCTTCCTAATTCAATTCAGTGTTGCTCTTAGAAGACATAAAAGGTATTCTATTATGCAGATGATGTGAAGTAATGTAGAACTTCAAACACCTTTTTTCCTTTTCCTGTTTCATAGATCCTTCTTTTTATAGCCATTTCTCCTCCAGTTTTTAAGTATGTATGTTTATAGTTAGAAAATAAAGTTGTCATATAGGAGAATGCCTAAAAACATTGGAATTAATTCTTGGCTGTGTTCTACCTGCTTTGTGTATCTCCAGCAGAAGAGTGCAATGGGAAATCTTGGGAACTCTGTCCTCCTGTGGCAACCCTGGCTTGTTGGGCCACATTATAAAAGTGTTTTTGGAAGTAAAAAGGAGTAGATGCCTTTTGTTTCCTTATGCACCTTGTGAGCCCTTACCGTTAGACTAATTATAGGTGCATCAACATCTAGGTTTAACTTGAAGCTCAGGAAAGATGCAGAAATTGTAAAGCTGTCTTTGTGCTGAGTCTCGGGCCTTTTTCTGGTTCTACTCAGTTCAGGGATTAGACAAACTGGGCAATAAGGACCTGTACACTGCAGTCTCTTTTGAAGGGTTACTATGAAATGAGTTCAGTCATGTTCTTTGTGCTTTGCATGGCTCACAAATCAGACAGTGACAAGCTAACAGTCATTTTCACTTTGTTTCCAATTTGACATGCAGAACTTGCTATTTAGGTAACGGAAGTTCAAAAGATAAGGGGAAACTGTTGCTTGTTTCAAAAATGATTCCTCCTTTTGCTTATTTAAACGTTTTTAGCAGCATGCATCTTCAATACATGTTTAGGATTAAGAGTACGCAGCTATGGGTAGGTACTGGATCGCCAGATCACACTTCAGAAGGAAGTGGGTTTTCTGGAAGACCACTGTTATGTCTACCAGCAGGCTTTGTGCTAGCTTCATGTGTCATAGGGCATTAGCTGCCCAAGTATAGGTGCCTGTGTTGCTGTCATAGTGACATTGTGACACCTGCAAGTGATAAAGAATAATCTATTTATTGTCTATTTAAGTGGTACCAGGAAGTAGATAGAAGTATTTGTGTGGATTTGGTTTTTTTTAAATCTAGAAAAACTTTAATATTTAATCTTTCTACTGATGTAGATCCTCTAACCTGTCTTCAGAGGAAGAAAACTCCAGAGTTTTATTAAGGGCTGCAAGTCAGATCCATGTGTGTTAAGATAGCCTTCTGGTGGTATAAAAGCCTAACAAAGAAGCTATAATTTATAACTTGAACACTGACTTTTCCTATTTTAAGGAAACCAGTGTAATGAGATTTTATGCCAATGAAATACAGCCACATTATTGCCCTCTTGATATGGTAATTTCCATTGCAGTGCAAGGTATTGCCTGATGTGATTATGTAAATGCCTACAACCTAGCAATGAAAAATCATACTATAATGTGATCTCGAATTATACGTAATCTGTCTGTGTTTAAAAAATCCTGACTTTAAAAAAAGGCCCTCTCTCTGGCAGCAGGAGAGGGGGAGATTCCTGGGATTTCCTTTTTAAATTCTATAACCAAATTGATCAAAAGATTGGCACAAGCTTCTTGCTTCTGTTGAACTGACCCATTTTTTGGCTACCTCTTCTTTTGCTTCCTGGTGAACCAATCTTTGAGGTTGGTTGAATCTCCTAAGTGTGCTTTTAAAATTTGTTCTCTTAGGCATGGAAGTTCTTGGTGCTTAGTAAAACTGCTTTTGATTACTGGACTTAGTGCTGTGATGATATTTTTTATCTATACATTTTTAAGAACAAACTTCAACATTACTAATGTGCTCTTAATGAAATTTTGTCACCTAAATAATTGCTTCCTCTACTTATTTTATGCTTTATATAGGCTTCTGTTTTGTTTTTATATGGAAGGGAGGAAAAAGTTATATAAAGCCTGACTCTGCAGTAAGCTCTACATGATCTTATGCCTATTTGGATCAAAAAGATATCCTACAGATGTCGGGATCTGCTCACAGAGAGCTTATTGAAAGCTTTGAAGCTTTGCTTTCCACAGGCTTTCTCTTCCTTTCTGTGGAAAAAAGTGCAAACTCCTGCAACATGAGCTTTCTTAGATGATCAAGAAAATAGATTTTTGGAAGACCTTTGTTAAAGTCATAGAATGGTGTGGGTTGGAAGGGAACTTTAGAGGTCATCTAGTCCAAACCCCCCTGCAATGAGCAGGGACATCTTCAACTAGATCAGGTTGCTCAGAGCTTCGTCCAACCTGACCTTGAATGTGTCCAGGCATGGGGCATCTACCACCTCTCTGGGCAGCCTGTTCCAGTGTTTCATCATCCTTGTTGCAAAAAATTTCTTCCTTCTATCTAGTCTGAATCTACCCTAAAAAGTCTGTCCCCATCTTTCTTATAGACCCCCTCTAAGTACTGAAAGGTCATAATAAGATCTCCCTGGAGCCTTCTCTGCTCCAGGCTGAAGAACCCCAACTCTCTCAGCCTTTCCTCATAGGAGAGGTGTTCCATCCCTCTGATCATGTTGGCAGCAAATTGTGCCCAAGAAATCCTTAACTAAGTAGAGCATGGGAAAAGAACAATAAATTTTACCACATTTTTTTTTTAATATGGTGGGTTTGCAAAATATGGTATAAAAGCAGCTACTCATAAGTGGTGTCTAATTAGATGAACTCCTGTGACACCAAACAGCAATGTTCAGTGAAGCATTCTGTCAGAATGTACGTTTTCCTGTAAACATCCCAGACTCTTCTCTGCAAATGTTAGATTTGCTTAAACATTTTAGGTTGCCTCTAAAAGCAGCAGGTTTTTAAAATTATTCCTGCTGGTAGCAGTATTTTTTAGATTAAAAGCTGCCTTGATGATAATCCGAGACATTAATTTGACATTTGTTAAATATTGGGGGAAGAAGAATAGATTTATATGCCATGCCAAAATACAAGAAAGTCCAGAAACACCTATTACATAATATTTATGAAAGTTTTGAATGGATTGAAACTTTAGAAGAGGCAATCATGTAGGTAGGAAATGCATCTGGGGTTGGTTAACATTCACTAGAAAGCAAAGTCAATGCTCATTTTTCTGCAACAGGAGCAATCCATGATAAGATCATCTGGGGTCTCCTGCAGGGAGTCTGTGACTGGCAAACTTGATGCAAAAAGTCAGAACTTGGATTGCACCAAAAAAAAAAAAAAAGCATTCCCTCTCATACTTTGATGTATGCTGATTGGATGTATCTTTGCTTTCTGCAACGATCATGTCTGAAGAGACTGAGTTAAGCAACATAATATTGGATTTATGAGCTGGATTTTTAAGCTACAGAAATGCAGAAACCACTGGCAGATCTGATAAAAAAATGACCAAGATATCCTCTGGAAAAGGAAATAATTTCATAGTTTTTCTTCTTTTGTCCTCAGTAACAAAAATAAAAACTTAACATGTAATTTTTAGTATAGATATGTTTGTTAGTCTTTCTGCCTCCTTTGTTTTTCTCATACATATTTTTATACGTAATATCTTTGTCGCTATTTCCTGAAACCTAGTTAAGAATTTGTTTGACCCAGCCACAAACTAAATGGCTCTGTGTGACAAGTAACATGTTTAACAATAAACTGTTTGCAATAATACTTTCCAGGTGAAATGCAAGATCTTTTTCTATCACTCCAAGAATACCAGTCATAATCGGTGACACAATTGATGTTAATGACAGGCATCTATTTATTTGGGTTTAAGCAGTAAAAATGCCCAACTGTAGAATAAATTTGAGATTTATGTTACTGAATTGAAGAACATAGTTATAGAAATATTTCTTCGGTTGCCAAGTTGGTATTGGGGAAAACAAAGTCCCTCCATTTTTATAGCTTTTTTAGTGCTATGCTTATTTAACTGATGTTTCTTATTTTACCTTTTAATGATTGTCATAAAAAAAAAAAGTTTTTATCCCCTTTAAGATGCAGAGAAGAGTGTGATCTTAATTAAGGAAAAGATTTATTTATGTATTCTTAGAAATGTAGCCCCTGTGTTATAGGAGCTAAGTGAGTCTTTAGGAGGTGTTTGGTTGATATTAGTGAAAAATTCAGAACTCATCTATGTAGAGGCTGAAATAAATCCTCATTCCCTTTCTCTAAATGAAAACCAATAAATCAAGGCTATTGAAGGCTTTCAAAGTACTGTTCAGACTCTCAAGGGCACTTATTTAAAATTACTTTCTCACTATAAATAGTCTAGCTATTTGATGAAACCCCTGAAATTAATTTGCTGTCTCTCCTTTTTTTAATGAAACATTCAGTTTTTCATCCACTAGCAGCACAGGAGAGGTTTTATTTGTTTACTATTGTGATTTGTACCTTTGTCACTGTTGTTATCTTTGTGGTTTTTTTCTCTTGCACAGGGGTTCTGGCAGATTTTATCAAGCCAGATGTAGAATGCTTGGAGTTGTTTGCTCGGAACCTACAGCCTGGCTGGACCAGCTGGGGAAACGAGGTTTTGAAGTTTCAACACATTGATTATTTCACTCTTCTGCAGAATGAAACCTGAGTTGGGTCTTGTAGCTTAATTGTGAAATTCCACACCTTCCTAGCAGACTCTTGAACTTGCCTTTATTACTGATGGTGCACTCGGAAGGTAACAGAAGTAAAACCAATTGCACTTCAGTTAAAATTCTTGAAGTGACAGGATATCTGTTTAATGGTATCTCCATTTGTACAAGCTGGTCCTTTATTCTGATGATCTTGAGATATTTAAATACTGATGTTAGAGTGTAAGTCCATCCCTGTTTTATTCAAACCTCAAGAAAAGAAAGATATTTTAAAGTATTCTCACTGTAGCTATCAAATCTGAGCATCATAAGTGCTACAGTGTTGTACTTGTAATGTATTATTTTAAAAGAAAGATAATGTATTACTTTTAAAGAGTGGCAATGGAAGTAAACAGTTGTGAATTACATGTTTCCTTAAAGAAGATTGTTATTTGAAAAACAGTGAATTTTGAACTAAAATAATTATGAAGACAGTGTATCCTCCTATATGTTTGTATCTGTCTGTCTACCTTAGAGGAAATAAAAGCAGCAGTGCTTGAGTTAATTGGCAAATGGAATCATAGAATCATTTAGGTTGGAAAAGACCTTCAAGATCATTGAGTCCAACCATCATCCATGCCCACTAGACCAT
>JAVJGG010000029.1:950576-970049 GCA_035590195.1 Aviceda cuculoides
GTCGGACCCGACTCTGGCCCAGGCCGAGCCCATCAGTGACAGTGGTAGTGCCTCTGGGAGAACAGATTTAAGAAGGGGAACCTGCAGTGAGTGGGGGGAGTGTGATGTAAGAGGAACCCCTCTGCAGATACTGAGGTTGTTGAAGAAGGAGAGGGAGGAGGAGCGCAGGAGGAGGTTGATGCCCCCGCAGCCCGTAGTGAGACGGGAGGCTGTCCCCCCCCAGCCAATGGAGGGGAGTGGGGGAGCAGATGCCCGTCTGCAGCCTGGGGAGGACCCCACGCTGGAGCAGGCAGATGCCCCCAAAGATGGCTGTGACTCCATGGGAAGGCCCGCGTTGGGGCAGTCTGTGACTGAATATTGGCCCACAGAAAGGTCCCACACTGGAGAAGTTCGTGGAGGCCTGTCTCCTGTGGGAGGGACTCCATGGTGGAGCAGGGGAGGAGTGAGGAGTCCTCCTCCTGATGAGGAAGGAGCGGTAGAGACAACGTGTGGCGAACTGACCCCAACCTCCATTCCCTGTCCACCTGTGCTGCTGCGGGGAGGAGGTGGGGAGAACCGGGAGTGGGGTTGAGCTGGGAAAGAGGGAGGGGTGGGGGGAAGGTGTGCTAAGGTTTGGTTTTACTTCTCAGTATCCTGTTTTGATCTGATTTGTAGTAAATTAAATTGATTTTTTGTTTCTTCCCCAAGTTGGGTCTGTGCCCGTGACCATAAGTGGTGAGTGATCCCTCCCTGTCCTTGTCTTCAACCATGAACATTTATTTATATTTTCTCCTCTTCATCCCACCAGGGCTGGAGAGGGAGGAGTGAGCAAGCAGCTTCGTGGTGCTTTGTTACTGGCTGGTCTTAAACCACAACAAGATGTTATGAGGGGAAACGCAATTACATTACACGGTGTACATGTGGGGTGTGCACATGTGCTTACAAATGTACATATGTATTTTAACTTATTGCATCTTCTCCTTACCTGGTATTTTCTCTTTGCTTTATTAATTTTTCTTTCCTGACATTAGCAACAGGATTTGTGTGAACAGTGTGATTTAGGACAGTAAACACTCATTGATGCATGTTGGATCTGCCGCTCTTGTGACAGATCTAGACTGAGACCATGTCCTCACCACAGGCTTAACTCAGGCTCCTACCCACAGTTTAGTACAAATCTCTCTGTCAGCAGTGCACTTAAACTTTTCACCTGGGCTTATCTGAGCTCTGAACAGATGTCTCCTGGCCGAGCGAGGGGCACAGGCTAAAGCCAAGTTGCTGCTGAAAGGCAGTCTCTGAATATCTAACTCAGCAATGCAGCTGTGCTGTGCCCAGTCCAGTGCAGGGAATGGCTGCAAAGTGCTGGGAGAGAATGAAATATGTCAGGATTTCTCCCCACGGGATGAAGGATGCCACTGGCAAACCTGCACCAGGTGGTTTTGAGACCAGGTGATCTGGCTTCTCAACAGGATGAGAAGCTGGTGCCACTGCTGGAGCTGTCCACCCCGAGGCTGCAGCCCCCCCAGTGAGTGACAACCGGCTTTTAACAGCCTTGCCTCTGTGCTCCCTCCCCACTGTCATTTGCCGAGGCCAGACCATACCAACTTTGCTACAGACTTAGCTCACGGGTGTGCACATTCACGTCCTGCAGTGCAATACCGTCTTCTTGATGCTAACCAAGGGACAGGCTGGATTCTATGTCCCAACCTGCACCCTTTTATGGGCCTTTTCTTGTTTGATCCCTTCTAGGTCTTTTGGCCATAGGCTTAAATTTGCCCATGAGTCCGTACCAGGAAGATGCAGGGAGATCTACAGATCAGAAGAGAGTTGAAAACTTCTGAAGAAGCATGTAAGCAATGGGAGCATATTCCCCAAAGCACTGGAAGACAAAACCTTCCTTTCCTCCTCCTTCAAGAGGGTCATGTAAAGATTTAGTTTCTGTTTTGTTTAACTGCCATACCACAAGCTGTGCTTCCTAATGGGAAGTTCCATACACAGTATGTTTAAAATTGTTTCTCTGCTGTAGATGCTTCGTGTGAACAGCACTTCAGTGAGAAACAAGCTGCTTGAAGTTGCACAAGTGAATAAAAATGGCCTGAATCCCTGGTTATGATATGCTGACTAACTACTGTGAGTTTTCTGTGGTTTGTGCCTGGTTTGAAGTGCCTCAAAGTTATTGCTTTTAAAATTCGTTATTTAATGGACTTCTGGGAAGACAGCTCTGGCCTCTCTAGTTGGTTCAGCTATGCTTTTCAAGAGTAAAAAGCTCACAAACCTGTTTATTTTGAAAGTTATGTTAATGTAAAAAGGACTGTTGATTTTTTTAAGGTTCAGTTTTCACATTTACAGTTGGAAAGATCATTCGTAAGGAATCGTTTGAGGAGTTTTGCCTTTTCCTTTATAGACTTGCTGCAGATTTCACAGGTATATGCATTAAATTGCTGTGCGTATTTCAGCATTAATATTTTTTGAGGGATGCAAATAGACTTTTGTGTGTAGTCAATATTGAAATGCTTGTCATATTAGTTAGGTAAAGCACAATTCATTATTGCTGAGTGAATCTAGTATCACTGGTGATTGCAAAGTATGCAAGAATCCCCAATGATTCCAGTGCTAACCCATGTGAGCATTTAAGAAGGACAGACAATTATTAAAGTAGCATAACTGCGTACCCCAGGATTCTCAGGGCTTCAATATCCCTTTAGCTTGTATTTGTATAGCATCAAGTAAAATCAGTTGCTGGGCAAAACCAACTGAGTTTTTTTTTTTCTTGTTACTTATCTAATGCAAATAGTTGATAAAATTAAGAAAAAAAATAACTTTAAGGTTTCTTATTTCCATACATCTTTAATTAAGATCTCAAGAAGTTAATAACTTTAATAAATTCTACAAAAAAACAGAGAACATCTGGCATTTGACTTCATTGCAAACCTGGAAAACAAAAAGACACATTTTGCCTTTATCCAGCTGACTGCACCATCCTTGGGCAATGAGCAATGACCCAGAGTCTGATCTGCTTCCTCAGCTGTCTTAAACTACAACAGGCCTTAAAATGAGACTTTCTAGCACTAATAGTGTTGAAATTAAACTTTCAGAGGATTCATTCAAGTTGAAAGTTTGAATATGTTGACACACAAGAGGCAAATGCCCTTTCTCTGAAGGACTTTATTCTGCAGCATGCTCAGGAACTAGCAACAGCCTTGAGTTAATTGAATGCAGTATACAAGAGAAGTATAGCATAGCATCCAGACGCAATACAATATATTCAACTATTTGTTGATATGTAAATAGTTAATTGACTGTGTTGCTATGAAGCACAATTCAAGGTTATTTTATTATCTTTAGCACAAAGCTGTACAATTACAGAATCATACAGGTTGCAAAATACATTTAAGCGCAAGGGAGGCTTAACTACAACGTTACAAATGACCATGAATTTTTTTGCTCGTTTCTTACTGTACCCTTCATAGCTCAGGGACAACATCTGGTGCTCAGTGAAAGTCTCATTCTATTTATTTTTTCTGCTAGGAGGAATGATGGTAGAAAAAATTGTGTGTGGTTTCCAAGGGCATGCATTCATGCTAAAAATGGTTCACATTTAGATTCCTGATTCTTGACCAGTCCCAACTGTTCATGTGGTATGACTAAAGCCTCTCAAAAATATGGAGATGTTAAAAAAAGCATACGAAAAAATCCTATACAGGGGTTAGTTTCTTCGTCCTCTGTTTCTAAACCTTTTAAAAACTTTTTCTCCATGATCATGAAGTGTAAAAACTTATATAAAAGCTGAGATACTCCTGGAAATCATTATTCAAATGTCTGGGGAAGTGCTGAAATTTCAAGACTTTTAATGAAATCTTGAGAGCTAGATTCTCCTTTTTCTTGTACCCAAGCATTAGTCTGGACTGCGTGAGGCTGATGTGAAGACGAACGTGAAACACTCCAACTTACACTCCCTTTCTTTAGGTCAATATACATGAAACCGGAGAGGTCTTGCTGGGCTAAAAAATTTTGCATTTTTGGACTGAATTTCCTATTTTTTCTCCTATGAGTCATAAGTGCAGCTGCAGCCAATGCTGCACTGGATGAAGAGCAACCTGGGGCAACAGGTGGAGGGCAGACAGGACTGCAGGGTGTGTAGATACTCCACCAACCTATGTCACCCTTGGGGTACAATAGTGAGGAGGGGGTGAAAGGGTCAAAGGGAAGGTTTTTGTATGTTCAAGAAAAAATTAAACCTCATTAAAGGTGTACAGTATTTCTACTGGCTGAGCAAATGGCACAAGCTTTCTTTACCCCCTTTCCTGTGCAAGTATAGATACACTTCAAAATGTACAATTTGTGTGTGTCTGGAGCTGCGGGAAATGACATAATGTAACATTTATAGTGTAGTTATAACTTAAAATGATGCGGTAGCTACAAATGCTGTTATACAGTATTTAGCATCTTAACTCCTTGCTATTTAAGGCAGTCAAAAATGTTTGTGAAACATCTCGAAAAGCTGTTATTTTTAACAAGTGACAGGCTGATCCTAGAACATAATGGCCAGGAGCTTTTTACAAATTAAATAGCATGATGTTCTTAGGGAAAAATTCCCAGGAGCAAGTATTTGAGGTCTAAAAATGGGATTTCATTGGGGAAGTAAAATTACTGTAAATTACGAGTAGCTTTTGGAAAGGGATTTTCATGCAGAACTGTTACCTTATCTATCATCTTATCTATACATTAGATGTAGTCTATCTGTATCTAAGAGAATGAAAGCACGCCCTCTACATCTTCAGTTATAGTGTCTGTACCAGCTAATCTCCCTGAGAGTGCCAATGTCATGGTTTCCTCTAACACATTAAAAAGGAATATGGATTGCATATTACTGTATATGTTCTTGATTTTCTTCTTCGAATTTGATAGAAAGTTATAAGAGTTTTCACATTAGTGTTGAGACCCTAAAGCACTGTAAACAAGCTAAGAAATGCATCATACCTAATAAGAAAGGAAATTGAGAAGTCGAAATGGAATAATAAAGGAAGAAAAACATTGATGCCTGCATGACCCTGGAAAATGATGTTATGTTCTGTTACAGAAATTAAAATAACTTCAGCAAGGATTTATTACTGAAGAAAAGTAGGTTTGGGCCTAAAAACCAGAAAAAAAAAAAAGAAAAACCAAAACATCACTGCAAACAAAAAGCCTTTGGCAGAGAAAAGACACCAATCAAGACCCAAACTGAGTTTTAAAACTATTTCTAGTTAAAATGTTTCCTTTAATATGAACAATAATACAGGAGAAGTATATTTGAAATTCATTTATTACCTATAGCAAAGCTTCTAGATGCCAGTTAAGGAGTTATTAATTATAATATACAAAATTAACCCAGCTATAAAGAAGTCTATCTGTTAATAGTTTTGCTTATGCATCTGCCATTTTGGTGCCTAAGCACCATTTGCTCTTTTTATCTGGGGTAAAAAACAACAACTAAGAACCTGTGGAAAGTTCACATTTTTTAAACATGTTCTAGCCCAAACTGTTTTGACACAGCCACCTGCAGTAATTGCCCTGCTTGGCTATTCATTAACCATTTGTTGAATTTTGTTTCCACAACAACTTCCTACATTATACTATCTTATAAACTCAGTAGAATTCAGCTATCAGCTTAAAACACCTAAATGTTTCTCAGAGTTGCATCTCTTGTTTCCTTGGCAACTTCCTCTCAAGTCACCCTAGGATATTTCAAGGCACCCAAGACAAATTCCATTGCATTGATCTATAAAGAAGAATTGAATGTAATTCATTGTAATGAATTTACACTGACCTGCAGTATACACATTGTACCAAACTTAAAATATTAGATGACAGAATCTTTATTGATTTCATTCAAATGCCACTTCTCAGCTGAAATCCAATTCCTTTGCCCCACTGCGTACATTTTCTCCATTAAGGCTGCAAAAACAATGCTGTAAGGCGCTATCTATGTGTATGCAGGCCAATCTGAAGATTAAAAACAACTTTGCATACTAAGTGCAATATTTCTGACAGAAACAAGGACACATTTTTGCTGCTCCAGTGTGATGTGTGATTATTAAGTTAAATTCTAATGAGAAAAGGTAAATGCAGGAGAAATCACAAGAAACTTTGATACTTGCATTCTTTCTGGTACATTGCAAATGCAGTAGTTAATAAAATCATAACACAAGAAAAACTTGCCAGATGCTAAATCCCCCTCCCTGCCCAAAAGGAAAAAAAAAAAAGAAAAAGATCTAACACTGATTCCATTCTGGTCACAAAATATGGCAAAAGTTCGTGACTCAGTAGGTCTTCCCTATTTTATGCTATAAATTGTGCTGTCTTAGAACAGTGTAAGAAACAAACGAGATTAATCTTATATCTTGGTTGCAGTCTCTTCTTCCAAAGTCCCTTAAAGAAAGAATGGCCAGTTCTGAGCCAATATTTAGTCTCTACAGTAAGTAAAGACCATTTTCATCTCCCACTTTTCTCCTTTCACATTTACTGGTCCCACAGCCTGAAGAAGAAGTGGGACCTGGATCTGTGATATTTGAATGGAATCAAATCAAGCAGATAAGACCCTGAAAATTAATCTCATTTGGCAGTAAGAAAGGACTAAAAATCTAAGATCCATGCGCTTGAGTATTATACCCATCTGCATTATTTAATCCTACCATAGTCAGTTTTTCCCAGTGTAAATCCATATCCTATTATTTCTAAAACTGTCCTACCTTCTTACATTGGCATCTGTACTTTGCTGACCTCAACCCTGGTTTAGCATCTTCCCATTTTTTTCATGACTTCCTTTTGTCTGGATTATTGAGTATGCCTCACTCTAAAATAAAACTAAAACCAAACCCAGACAACGCAGGGAGTGCATAGGCTGATGTAGCCCCTGTGCAGATGAATATGGGAATATGTTTACAAAGCCATTAAAGTTAACACCTGCAGAGTCCTTTGCTGACAGCTTTTTCAGAGCTCTCCTGCAAGGGTAATTTGCTGCTTTCAGAAATGTTCTGGAAGCTTTTGCATCTCAGCTTTGTCAATAGTTTGAATGTCTCCAGTTCGCTGTTTTTCAGAGGAAGAGAGATCTGAAGTCAAGAGAGTGCTCTGCAGTGCCCATGCTTGCTGCTTTGCCAGTTTTCGCAGCATCTTCTTTTGGAGCCAGAGGAAAAATTATGTTTGTGCTTGTATCCACAGAGGCTCAAGGTTTAGGAACAGGTGTTGACTGTGGTAGGAAATTTCAATCTCCTTGTTCTTAAAATTTCTTCACAAGGGTGAAATAACCCTTCTTACATGGCAAGAACAACTTCTTCTTCTGATTATGTGTGACTGAGTTGAGCTGGCTCAAGCAAGAGCATTTTTCTGAATATGCCTGAACCTGAGGTTTTAATCTGAACCAGTCAGCCTTACCCAGGAAAGATGTCTGGGGTAGTCTCTTTTGGCAAAGATCCTATAAGTCTAGCTCAGTCTGGTGCAGATGAGATCAGAAGGAAGGGAAGAAGCGGTGGAAGCGGAGTAGGATCATATTTTCACTGCTGTGGGAACTGGCTGTCACGGTGTCAAGAAATACCAATATTTGTGTAAAGGAAATAAAATTGCTGCTGACAAAGAGATGAATAAAGGATATTTTAAGGGACAGAAGAGTGATTTTACTGATTTGAAGTTATGCTCAGTGCTGAGGAGCAACCTAAGAGGAAATTAACTACTTAATCTTTTAAAAAGCCTATCAAACAAACAGACCTTAACAGAGCCTTGAATCACATTAATGCTAATTGACAGATGTGCAACACTTGAAAAAAAGATTTGAGACATACAGTTATATATAAAAACTAAGTAACAATGGCTTTGTAAGAGGTAACTGGAGATGATTAATGCATACCCTTAAAAAAAGAATTAGTGAGCTGTTTGTCTAAGACAGAACAATCATTCCTCTACCTTGTGTCTGCTGCTTTCTTACTTTCACCTGGCAGGAAATGATCCTTTGAAGACATAGCAACTCATATGATTTTCTACATGTTAGAAGTCTCATTAAGTATAATAAATTATTAATGCAAAAGAGATTATGGTGGAGAGCATTTGCCGGATCAGAGCTAAAAGTGTTAAGCCCTTCTGGAAAAAGCTGTGGCTTGTCTGTGTCTGGGCAGTAGCAGTTTACTGGGACCCCAAGCCTGATAGCCTGATAGCTTTGGGTAGGATAAATAATAACATTTATAAGGGACAGATTATATAACAAATGTGTAATTTCAGGCAAGCTTAAAATGTTGGGCAAGTCAAATGCTATTAAACTTCCTTGTCTCTTGAGCTAATTTACTTTTTTTTCTAAAAAAATTGCACATGCTCTTTCCAAATCTCAAATGCTTTTCATAGTGTTTGGTAGATGACTTGCATTGCCAAAACTTGCTGTTATGCAGAATGCTTTTTAATTAGGAATTTAATGGATTTCTTATGTCACCATTCAGGGTTATAATATGCTGTTTTCTCTGGTGTTTTAGCGTAGTGTTAAAATATTAATATTAAATTTTTAGTAGAAACTGTTCTTTGAAAGTATTTTTTTGTTCTTGCTTTTCTCAGACTAATTGTTCTCTGATGCTCAAATATTTTAACTTTATTTAGGTGAGTGTATCAATACATGATAGACTGTTATTGCTGGAGGGAATTAAAGGGCTAAGTTCAGGGAAGACCGTGAAAGTCTTTACAGTGATTTCAGTTGGCTTTGGATCATGCTGGAGCAAATATTTTAAGGTATTTCTCTTCTGTTCCATATTGACACTAGTGTTATGGCAGGTTCTTAGTAAGCTATTTTCTTTGTCAAAGTATATGATGCCAAGAAGATTGCCTGAATGTGATCATCCATTTATTTTAGTCATAGTGTAGCTCTCAGCAAGCAATACAAATGTATGTGTGTTTGAAATAAAGGGTGTTTGTTGTATGTATGGAATCAGTTTTTCAAGATAATGTCTTACTACACCACTACTTGCCTGCAAAAGGTGTGCCCAGGTGGAGGACCTCCTGCAGCTGGTGGCTGAGCTGCAGGAGGTGGTGAGAAGGCTGCATAACATCAGGGAGGCTGAGAAGGAGTTAGATAGCTGGTTCCAGGCACAGTCTGCACTGGACCCACAGCCCATGGCCACACAGCCAAAAACTCCACCACTGGCACACACAGAAAGGAGGGGGGCAATAATGTGGAAGAATGGAAGCTTGCAATGGCAAGGACCTGCAGAAGGAAGAGAGACTTCCCCTGAAGCCTGAGGTGCCCTTGCAGAACCACTTCACTGCCCTGCAGACTGAAGAGGAAAGACCCGTCACATCAGCAGACATGCTGGAGCTGAGTAAGGCAGCCTGATCTGCTCCCCATGTAGCAACCAGCGCAATTAAGAAAAAGCAACAGGTGATAGTAGTAGGCAACTCTCTTCTAAGAGGTACGGAGCCACCCATTTGCCAATCTGATGCACTCTCTAGAGAAGTGTGCTGCTTACTGGGGGCTTGTATGAGGAGTATCACCAAGAGACTACCGAGCCTCGTACAGACCACTGACTATTATCCACTGCTGTTGTTTCACGTTAGGCACCAGTGATACAGCCAGGAGCAGTCTGAGGAGTATCAAGAAGGATTACAGAGCCCTGGGATCAGTGGTAAGGAACTCTGGAGTGCAGGTAGTTTTTTTCATCATTCCTCCTGGTCAAAGGGAAGGGGTTTGAAAGGGCCAGTCAAATCTGGTGACTGAACAAATGGTTACAGGACTGGTGCCACAGCCAGGGTTTCAGCTACTTATACGATAGGACTTGCTTTGAGAAGTCTGGTGTGCTGAGGGCTGATGGGGTCCATCTGTCAGAGAAGGGGAAGAACATCTTCAGTCATAGGCTTGCCAAGCTGGTGAAGAAGGCTTTAAACTAAGGTTGCCAGGGGAGGGGAAGCTCGATTCATCCCACTCCTACCAGTTTTATGCCAGTGCCAGCAATAGTTGCCCAGAACCTGGAGAGTGATCACAGGTCAGCAGGAGAGCACCTGAAGAGCAGCACAAAGGAATTCCAGTCACTCTAGCCAGTAAGTCAGCTTCATCAGGGCCCCAACTTAAATGCCTCTATGCAAATGCACATAACATGGGAAATAAGATGAGTTAGAGACATGTGTATGCTTGCAGGGCTATGATCTCATCAGCATCACAGAGATGTGGTGGGGTGGCTCCTATGACTGGAGTGTTGGAACAGAAGGATGCAGGCTCTTCAGGAAGGACAGGCAGGGGAGATGAGGAGGGGGCATCGCCCTTTATGCCAATGACCAGCTGGAGTGCATGGAGCTCCACCTGGGGATGGATGAGGAGCTGACTGAGAGCTTATGGGTCAGGATTAAAGGGGGGGCAGGGACAGGTGACATTATAGTGGGGGTCCGCTACAGGCCACCCAACTGGGAAGACCAAGTAGATGAGGCCCTCTATAGACAGATAGGAGCAGCCCCTTGTTCTCAAGCCCTGCTCCTCATGGGGGACTTCAACCACCCCAGTATCTGTTGGAGGGACAACACAGCAAGGCATAAGCAATCCAGGAGCTTCCTGGAATGCATTGATGATAACTTCCTTCTCCAGGGGACAGGGAAGCCAACAAGGAGAGGTGCTATGCTGGACCTTGTTCTCACAACCAAAGAGGGGCTGGTGGGGAATGTGAAGCTCAATGGCAGCCTTGGCTGCAGTGACCATGAAATGGTGGAGTTCGAGATCCTTAGGACAGCGAGGAGGGTGCACAGCAAGCTCAGTACCCTGGACTTCAGGAGAACAGTCTTTGGTCTCTTCAGGGATATGCTTGGTAGAGTACCATGGGATACAGCCCTGGAGGGAAAATGGACCCAAGAAACCTGGTTAATATTCAAGGATCACCTCCTCCAGTCTCAGGAGCAATGCATCCCAACAAAGAGGAAGTCAGATAAAAACACCAAGAGGCCTGCATGGATGAACAAGCAGATCCTGGACAAACTCAGACACAAAAAGGAAGCCTACAGAGGGTGGAATCAAGGACAGGTAGCCTGGGAGGAGTACAGACAAATTGTCTGAACAGCCAGGGATCAGGTTAGGAAAGCGAAAGCCCTGGTAGAATTAAATCTGGCCGGGAACATCAAGGGCAACAAAAAAAGCTTCTATAGGTATGTTGTTGGTAAATGGAAGACTAGGGAAAATGTGGGCCCTCTCTGGAAGGAAATGGGAGACCCTGCTTATCTGGGATATGGAGAAGGCTGAGGTACTCAATGAATTTTTTGCAGCAGTCTTCACCAGCAAATGCTCCAGCCACACAGAGCAAGTCACAGAATGTAAAGGCAGGGACTGGGAGAATGAACTGCCCACTGTAGGACAAGATCAGGTTCAAGACCATCTAAGGAACCTGAAGGTGCACAAGTCCATGGGACCTGATGAGATTTATCCAGGGGTCTTGAGGGCAATGGTGGATGAAGTGACTAAGCCACTATCCATCATATTTGAGAAGTCGCAGCAGTCCTGTGAAGTTCCCACTGACTGGAAAAGGGGAAACATAACCCTCATTTTTAAAAAGAGAAAAAAGGAAGACTCGGGGAACTACAGGCCAGTCAGTCTCATCTCTGTACCTGGCAAGATCATGGATCAGGTCCTTCTGGAAACTACTAAGGCACATAGAAAATAAGGTGATTAGTGATAGCCAACATGGCTTCCCTAAGGGCAAATCATGCCTGACAAATTTGGTGGCCTTCTGCAGTGGGGTTACAGCGTTGGTGGATAACGAGAGAGCAACTGATGTCATCTACCCGGACTTGTGCAAAGCATTTGACACTGTCCCACATGACATTTTTGTCTCTAAATTGTAGAGACATGGATTTAACAGACGGGCCAGTTGGTGGATGAGGAATTGGCTGGATGGTCACACTCAAAGGGTTGTGGTCAATGGCTCAATGTCCAAGTGGAGACTAGTGATGAATGGAATTCCTCAGGGGTCAGTATGGGGACAGGTGTTGTGTAATATCTTAGTCAGTGACATGGACAGTGGGATTGAGTGCACCCTCAGCAAGTTTGCTGACAACAGTAAGCTGTGTGGTGTGGTTGACATGCTGGAGGGAAGGGATTTCACCCAGAGGGACCTTGACAGGCTTGAGAGGTGGGCCTGTGCAAAGCTCATGAAGTTCAACAAGGCCAAGCGCAATGTCCTGTACATGGGTTCGGGCAATCCCAAGCACAAATACAGGCTAGGTAGAGAATGGATTGAAAGCAGCCCTGAGGAGAAGGACTTGGTGGTGTTGGTTGATGAGAACCTCAATATGATCAAGAAATGTATGTTTGCAACCCAGAAAGCCAACTGTATCCTGGGCTGCATCAAAAGAAGTGTGACCAGCAGGTCGAGGGAGGTGATTCTGCCCCTTTATTCCACTCTGGTGAGAACTCACCTGGAGTACTGCCTCCAGCTCTGGGGCCCCCAACATAGGAAGGACATGGACCTATTAGAGCAAGTCCAGAGGAGGGCCATGAAAATGATCAGAGGGCTGGAACACCTGTCACATGGAGAAAGGCTGAGAGAGTTGGGGTTGTTCAGCCTGGAGAGGAGAAGGCTCCGGAGACACCTTATAGCAGCCTTCCAGTACCTAAATGGGGCCTTCAAGAAAGCTGGGGAGAGACTTTTTACAAGGGCATGGAGTGATAGGACAAGGGGTAATGGCTTTAGACTGAAAGAGGTTTAGATTAGATGTAAAGAAGAAGTTCTTCACTGTGAGGGTGGTGAGGCATTGGAACAGGTTGCCCAGAAAGTCTGTGGATGCCCCATCCCTGGAAGCATTCAAGGCCAGGCTGTATGGGGTTCTGAGCAACCTGGTCTAGTGGAAGCTGTCCCTGCCCGTGGCAGGGGGGATGGAACTAGATGATCTTTAAGGTCCCTTCTGACCCAAACCATTCTATGATACTTTCAAATCATTGACAGAACTATGGATATTTTTGAAGGGAAGGAACAATAGCAACAGCAGCTTTACTCTGGAGACAGCTAAAAATCTTACAAGGTTAGAGAGAGGATGCTGATCTGTGCTTGTACTTTCAGTGTAAAGCAGTGTAAAATATATGGCTTTTGTTTGTTCCATTTAGTTTCATTCCTGACTTAAATTCAGGGAGATTGCCAGAAACAACAAAACACTGCATGACATGGTGGTACCTCTTTTGCAGCTGGGCATGTGCCAATGGCCTGAGGGTTACATCTGCTTTGCATATGAATTTGCACAGTATATTCATCAGAGCCTAATGTGCAGGGTTAGCCTTTATATATTTGTATGAATTTTAAAGAAACTGCATAAAATATGTTTCAAAGGCTGCAGGGGAAAAGAGTATGAAAAGGAAAACTGACACCTCTTGTGTCCATCCCTCTCTTCATGCATTATTTAACATGCCTTCCACTGCCAGTATCCATCAGGCTGAAATTCTTCAGGAAAAAAAAAGCTAAAGCTTTGTTTGGAAGACAAAGAACCTCACAAGTCAGATGTTGTTTGTCCTGGAGCTGAATGTTCACCCTCCTAGGTGAAAGCAACATCAGAATAAAACAAGATTTTGGTGCCAGCAGCACCCTCAAGTACATGAATGAGTGCTTGGAATCTCTTCCAAAACTGCCCAGCCAGTGAAGTGCACCATTCACCTTTATTCATTATTTACTTTTGACATCCCTAGTGAAGCCTTAAAGCAGTGAAGACTTTGGGGTGCAGTTTTCAAATGATGATTGGCCTCAGAAGGCCCAAGTTTTGTCTTCTCACACGCCTGCAAAACCAGAAGGGCTTTCCACGAAGAAGTTCCTGGTGGCCAAAGGATTCTCCTCCTTCTCTATCACTTACTTTTGAGAGGGGCCGTATGAGAAGGTATGTTGAGGAAGAAGTGACTATGACCATTTCAAGTTGTGTTCTGGTCACTTGCGGATTCTGCAAAGATTTATTTAGAGAACTTCCTTCTACCCTATAGCATGTCTTGTGCTCAGAATGGGCACTAGCGATACCTCAGGGAAAATCTGTTCTTTGACAGGGAAGCTCAACAACATCAAAACACTTTAGAGAGTTTCATTTCAGAGACAGAAAATGTAGACATTTCCCTTATGTGGGGGGGGTTTTTGTTATTGTTGATTCTCTTTATTTCTTCTAAATGAAAACTTAAATCTGCCTCAGCTTCTGAGGTCGTCATAGAATGATCCATGGGAAATGAAGTATTTTCATAGCACATTTTAAGGCCAGCAACCAGACAGACCAAGGGCTATGCAGTCTAACGACATGTTAACAGAGAGGAACTGAATCTTTCATCGTACTGGTACAGTTGAGGTCAGCAGAAAGCAGTGCACTGTCCTCACATATCATCTCTTTTTTTAAGAAATTGTAACAAAAGTAAGGTTGAAGTGTCAGATTCACAAGATTGCTTGTGTCTGTGTTAGAGCCCCCCTTATCTTTGTCATGGACACCTGTTGGGTGTGCAAATGCTCACGCTTGGTTGTAAATCAGATTTCAACCTCAGGTGAGACCTCAACTTGAGACCAGCACCCCTACACCAGGCCCAGCATGCTCATGAGGCCTGAAGAAAAGGATAGATATATTCATTACAACAGAGTCCTGGTGCTGTTAAGGCTGCACACAGTATTCATTTGGAGAGGTCTATTTGAGTCTATTATAACCTTGCCAAATATTTGCCTTTCACTTTGAAATAGCGCATGCCAACTGACAGTCAAGGTCACTTTTTTTTTTGTCAGGACGTTCCACCTGTAGCAGATCTTTTCTGTGAAGAAAATTACCTCCCCCTAAACCACCCATATTATCGCAGTGCTAAAAGTAAAGCCTTAGCAATTTAAACAGGAAAGTGCCTCATGATTTGGAACAAACACTGTAAATCTGATGGGAACCAAGGGGCTTGGGTTACAGGTGTGTGACCCAATAGCCTGGTGAAAATACATTTTGATTTGTCTACTTGCAAGGGGTTACGCATCAGACTTTCAATGCAGATGTCCTTTTTTAGAAGACAGAAAACCTTTTTATCTTTTAAACCAGAGATGTACCAATATTGAATGAATGTGACCTCTATTTATGTTTGACTGAAGTGCTTTTGTCATAGTCTGATCAATCGTTCCTGAAGCTTGCAGAAGCCTTCCAGTTGGCTTTGCTGAACTTTGGCCTGTCTTCAGTGTATGACTGTAGTTTGTAAAAGAAGGCTCCAGAAGGCTTTGCTTACCTTAGATATTATTCCTCTGTTTATATACCCCAAGAGTTATTAATCCACATGACTGTCATGTAATTTTTTTCAAGTCCTTGCAAAGATTATTATTTATTATAGGTATGGTAATAGGACAATCTTTTATAATATAAATAACAAAATTTTTGAAATTGAGTGCCTTATTTTTGCAAATACTCTTGACAGATATTGCTGGGCTTGCTGTACTTTTTATTATACAAATTAACTGCATGTAAAATGATGGAAGGTATAGTCTAGTGACTCCATATGAATATTGACTCAGTCAGGGACTGTAATCAATGTAAAACTCAGAGGTTTTTATCCTGAAAAGTTACAACTAACTTCTGATTTTTATTTGTTTCTATTCCCTGATTTTATTTTGAAGTTATCTATCAGCTACGGAACAATTATAACTGTATAGTCATTAAATTCTGTTGTAATAGGTGGTACCCTGCAGTGCTTCATCTATCTTCTCATGTTCCTAACAGCTAGCTCCATGTTTAACTCGCAGCAGTATTTCTTCATGTCTGCCTGAGGCAGATGTGGATGTGTAACTAATATCATTGAAATAAATGAATGCATTTCCATAATTAGTGTCTTGTGAGGATAGATTTGGATTTAATGGGGGATTCAAGTCTTAGGTGTCTTACAAATTGCAATATATTGATTAATACTATCCTTTCAAACAGAACTTAGTGTAACAGCCACCTGTTTCCAAAAAATCCGGAAATCTACAACTGGATTAGCCTAGCATTAACTGGAGTAGCCTAGCATTTAAATCAGAAAAATAAATAAAGATAGATGGACACACTGCAAATAAATTATCCTTGTAAAAGAATATTATTGAAGCTGTGGTTGGTAAATGTTTGGAAATAATTTTGAATATTTTTATGCAGGATGTATCCAATAATTAGAATTGGCCCTCCATGTGACCTTTCATATAGCAGTAATATTATTTTGAAGTGGAAAAGCTGAATTATTAAATTACTTAAGGGCACAATATTTACCAGATGTAATCAGAGTTTAAGATGAAGAACAACCAAGATTTGCTTTTCTGTATAACTGCTTCCTGCAGTAATCATGTGAGCTTCTAAAACTGAAATCAGAGTACGTGTGCTGGGCAAGGGAAGGTTTGCTTCCATTGGTCCTCCTTAATTAAATTCTTCATGTATGCTACACTGAAAACGTAGTCACCCAGAGGGAGCAAACCCAGACAAAAAGAAAGCAAGAACCCTGGGGAATTTAATATCACTTCTGTTTCTATTGGGCTTGCCTTTGCACAGCATGCTTGGAGCCCCACCTTATCTATTTCTTAGGGAGAATCTAACAGCAATTGCCAGAAGATTATCACTTCTGAAAGAGGTATGCAGAAGGAAGAAAAATGAATGCTAGTAGCCGAAGCTTGTTTGGTTTTTTGATGTGGAAATGTCAGTCAAATTTTGGTAGCCTGTTACTCTGTAATGAAGCAGCTGCCCAGCTTTCTCACCATCACTTTTGCTATGTATCTCTGTGTCTTGGTTTGCTTTTGGATGGAAGATTTTTCTCACCTGTTATTTCATGAGGTGAGAAGAAAGTCAGAAGAAAGTAATTACAGAGATAGTGCCCTGCCAGGCAATATCCAGTTGATTTATTGATCAGGCTTGTGAGGGCTCCACTGGACCATAAGTCCTTAGAAGCCTGAGTCTGCTGCCGGAGGACAGTGTCTGGAATAACTTCTATGTGCAATAGAGGACACCTTTATTCGTTTCTTTTAACAAGCTGCCTGCAACTAAAGTGTCTGTGAAAGGCATGTCTGTAAAGTTTATCCATGTCCTTGGACCAGCATTATTTGGTCTAAAATGACTGAGTATGAACGACCAAAATTTCAGAAGCAGAAACATTAAGCACTTCCCTTCTTCTGTTTTAAAAGTACACCAGAAAGAGGTCTTGAAAACAAAGTTGTAGAATTTAATTTCAAAATACTTTCCTATCTAAGCAGGATAAAGAAGCAAGCATGTGGTGTGTACAAAGACTGAGGTAATTGGCTCAGACCTGCGATTCTCCTTAAGCAGTGACTGAGTCCCCCCTTTGGGTGACTGCAGAGCAGTGACTGCTTTCCCCTTGCAGACAACTGGCCTCTCACACTTTATCTGATTGTCAGGAGAAAATCAAAAGGAGAAAGAATTGCAAGGGGAAACGAATATTTCTCAGATACAGAGATTTCTGTGTCCTTTCACGCCTTGAACTTTGTTTATCTTTATTGCTACACCATCTGCAGTCCTGTTGCTAACTACTGCCCATCAAAGTTCATGCATGGTCACAGCTCTCTTGGACTGTCTCTCACCTCACACGAGGAAATGCCTTCTGTTCCGCTATCAGCCAACTCTGAACTGTTATTAATATCATTCTTCAGCAACTTTGTGCTTTTTGCAGAAGTTCGGAAGACAAATACCAGTGTCTTTCTGCACATTTTGCAATTTGCGCAGAAATCCACAGTTTTATGTCTTTGTACCTGCAGCTCAGGAGTCGAGGACATTGACAGCTATTGAAAAGTGTCTCAGGTAGTGTGGTAAGTGTGCAATGGAAAACAGTCTTTGCCCCAACCACGAAGATCCTCCTGATTATCCATAGAATTGTGTGGTAAAACCAGAAGTGGGATGCAGGAAGAATTTATTCATCCCTCACTGTTAAGGAAGCCACATGCCTAGATTATAAAAAATGCAGTGCATGATTGGCTTTCTGTACATGTCTTGTGTGTCTAAGAAAATATTTTGCTTATTCCTGAAAGTGTATGAAATAATATTTTGTCCTCTATAACTGTCAAGCTTCTTTACCTTCTTGCTCAGATCTGCCTTAGGCCATTTGCTCACAAGTGTCCATATATCATTGCTTCTGAACACCTAAGAAACCATTTTAAATGTTAAAAAAGCCCTTGCCCACCTGTCCTTTGAAAACCTTTCAATGAAAAAAAAGCATTTTCATGTAGAGTTTGGTGATAAGTAGATCACGCGTTGTCCAGCACTGATAATTAGCTTTTTTTTTTCCCATTTGAAAGTGAGGTTGTCCTCAGTACTCACACTCCCCTTGGGATCTAAAGGAAAGCATTACAGTACCACTGAATGAAAGGTGTCTGAAAAAGATTACTTTTACAACCTAAGACCAATCATCATATGAATAAAAAAAAGCCCATTATATGTTTTTATTATGGGAGCTTTTTCTTTCCTTGTACTTTCAAACAGCTACTTCATCAGCACATACACTGCTTGAAAACAACCATTTTCTCATTTTTTTTTTTTAAGGAACTGTCTAACTGAAAAATATCAGGAAAGACTTTTCTTTATATGTAGTTTGGGGGTGGAACAAAATATGTCTTTGCCTACATAGCTCTAGTTTTAGATTAGTTTTCAGAACTGGATTAATAAGTATTTTTCTAGCATGCCTGAATATTTAATTTTGTAGACATGTAAATGTCATATTATACACACATACGACATCATCAGTTTGGGATTTTTTTGTCCTTCCCAGACTTTTTTGAAGGAGAAGGACTGTTCAGAATATGATACTAAGATCTGGAAGAATTGCGAAGGTTAATCTTTGGAAGAGCACTCCATAAATTTAGGAGCTTACTAAAAGGATTTCAGATGCGTCAAAGGATAGGATCAGAGTTTTGGGTTTTGGGGGTTTTTTTTGTTGTTTGTTTTAGATTAAAGGAATAATTTAGAGAAAAAAACAATGCAAGATGCAAACATAGCTAGAGATAGTCATGTACAGATGCAGAACAGAGAGTGATGGCTATGCAGAAATACTGCAGAGAAGGCTATTGGTTACAATGGCTCACAAGCTGAACATGAGTCATGATGTTGTGGCAAAGCAGCCAGTGCGTTATGATGTATATCAACTAATGCACTACCCTTAAGATAGAATGAAGTAATACCATCCTGTTTTGTACTGGCACAGCTTCCACTGCCGAGATGCGACTTGTATGGGTGTTGAATTTAATAAGAACATGAATGACAACTGTAGAATCATACAGATGTAAGATTGACCAGACAAAAACATGGCATTTACTGAATATTTCTCCTTTCCTACAGTCTTCATTTTTTTCATCTTTCCACAGATCACCAATTCAAAATAGCAAAAACTAGCTACAAGAAGGAAGTGTGAGAGACTGAATTGTTTTCTTGAGTTGTTTGTCTCAAAGATTGTCAGGTGCGAGAGACTTCTCAAGCCATTTATCTCAAGAACTGTGGACTGCTTATCTCAAGCCCTTTGTCTCTGAGATGGCCTGTCTAAGCAGGACATTCCTCTGTCCATAAGGACAA
>JAVJGG010000029.1:974879-985854 GCA_035590195.1 Aviceda cuculoides
TTGATAACACACTGATGTTTTCAGTTGTTGCTAAGTAGTGTTTATACTAAGTCAAGGATTTTTCAGCTTCTCATGCCCAGGCAGCAAGAAGGCTGCAGGGGCACAAGAATTTGGAAGGGCACACAGCCAGGACCCAACTGGCCAAAGGAATATTTCAATCCATGTGACATCATGGCCAGTATATAAACTGGGGGGAGTTGGCTGTGAGGAGGAACGGATTGCTGCTTGGGCACTAACTGGGCATCTGTTGGTGAGTGGTGAGCAATTATACTGCATATCACTTGTTTTGTATATTCCCATTCTTTTTATTATTATTATCAGTCATATTATTCTTCTTCTTATCATTATTATTTTCTTCATTTCTGTCCTATTAAACTGTCTTTATCTCAGCATACAAGTTTTACATTTTTTTTCCGATTCTGTCCCCCATTCCACTGTGGGGGGTGGGGAGTGAGTGAGCGGCTGTGTGGTGCTTAGGTGTTGGCTGGGGTTAAACCACAACAAACACTTAAGAAACTGCTGCCGCTTATAACGAGTGCCACTTGCTGGGGTTACACAGGTATCAAAATGGCAAACTACAGCCTGTTAGGATCGTTGTTCCAATGTGAGTATACAAACACTTATTTAGGCACATATGTGTGTATTCAGCCCCCTACTACCATGTGCAAACATGCCATTTTTGCAACTGTCCATACATTTGGCACACCCCCCTCCAATCTCTTTTCAGAACTCAAACAGGATGGTGTCTTTTCTGTGAAGAATTTTAGGTCTAAGTGCATGAAGACACTAGACTTCAGTATGTACACCTGAGGTTTTCCACAGCCCTAAGGTTGAGATAGGTGGTCATGCAAATAATCTAGGTATTTTTACACCTTTCTTTGCTGCTGGGTCTGAACAAAGTAAATCTTGTCCTCCAGGCATTACTGCCTACATCTGAAATGCTTTTTTTCAGGATGGCTGCATTTGCAGTTCCACTATTGTAGCCACCCTATATTAATTTCCCCCCTTTCTGGCTAAGGGATTGCAGAGAGATGTCCGTTCTTCATTAACCTTCAGTTTGACACTAGTTTTGCACTAGTTCAGGTTATTCTAGTGGGCAGGTCTGGACTGCACCAAGGTGAGGCAATGGGCACAGCTGCCTCAGCCTAAGGTAACCACGCTACTGGGAGTTCATTACAACGTGCCAGCCAGTCCACCTCAGGTCTGTCTGTATGACCTGAAATAATCTCTGATTGCCTTACAGATTTACTGAAGTTCCTGGGATTGACCTGAAGAGGCAGCAGTCCTTCCTTAATTCTCAGTATTTTGATTTGATATGGCTGCTCACTTCCTAGAAACACATCATCAAGTGAAAAGAATGAGCACATGCAATGGTGTGAAAGGCCAAGCTGCTTTTTTAATGAGATAAAGGTGTAGCTGTTTGAATTGCTGATAAAAACTGAGGAGCTTGCTGAGAAGTGAGGAATGGTATGTTCTCATTTCCAACTTCCTTAAGTAGTTCAACCAATAGCTGTTTCTCTGCAGTTGCTTTAAACTACACAATCATTTTTACCTATCATTATATTTATTCACTTAAGAAACACCTTGGGTTTTGATCCCTTGACATATAGCTAGATCTAAGCCTCAAAAGACATATTCATATGTTCCATCATTTTAAGAACAGATGATTTCCGTAACTTGTTTTACATATAGTGAAGAACAGAACTAAAAAAACCCTCCACATAATGTATCAAAATGGATTAATCTTTATTAAGTATCTAGGCTCAGTTTTTATCTTTTCTCTTGCATGAATAAAACTTTCTACCAAAGTATTGAAATCTAGCTGTTGTATAGTATTTGTCTTTGAAAGATGGTCAAATGTTCTATAAACTTTGTTGAAGGAAGTGTGAATGCTCCTCTGTGAAGCATCAGATCTACTTTGGTGATGAAACTGGGAGAGCCTAAAGTGCTGCAAACTGTGACTTAGATGAAACTGCAAAATTAGTTTGTAGCAAAGTGAGAGAGAATATTTATAAATCCTGACCTGCAAGCCCCTTCTTGGGTTAGTGGATGATGTCACCTCCCAGACGGTGACAGCTGCCAGCTTCAGTTAAGGGGTAGTCAGATGCTCTCTTGTAACATGATCTATGTGGATTAGGAAATCATTATCCTGACTTCCATATATTTGTTTTTTTGGTGCCAGCTACCATCACGTTAATTTAAGTTTGGTAACTGAGTGTGCTAAGCCCTCCCTAATACTAGACTAACGACTTCTACTCTGCACTGCCATGTTCCATGTTCTGACTTAAGCTTCTCACAAAAAATCAAAGCAAACCTCACCCACAGTAACCAGGTCCTCCTAAACACCTCTGATAACAAAACGCCATTTACATGTGGTTGCCCACTGCTGTTTACATAAATATTTGATGTGCCTTGCTTAGCAGTTTAAGTCCCATATATGTCTATTTTTTCAGCCATGCTTGTGCATAACAAAGAACTGTGTTTTAAAGCTTCTTCAAAGTAATAAAAATTTTTGACTTGAGTATGATACCAGGGCACAACCCCTGGAAGATTCAGTGTTCATCTTCATTTTGATCAAATATAGCTGTGTGTAGAGATGCACAATGCATAGTGTATGATGAAGATTTCAGGTGACTTGTTTAAGGTGAATATCAGGCAATATCAGAGAAATTGTTTTTAGAGACGGTGGCCATCAAAAACTCTGGCCAGTAAGTTCGTAGACTCTTCACTCTGTCCTCCACTGCCATGTGGTTATCTAACCAGTAGATTTTCTTCTGGTTGGTGAAGGGTCGTGGGTAGCCATACAGCACATGCTTTTCCCATTGCTCAGTCAGGATGTTCTGACTTTTCTGAACAGACCTGCCATCTCACATCACTGGTGCAGCTGTGAAAACAGATCTACGTACAAAGTAATGTTCTAGTGAAAGAAACAGGAACTGACTTTCAAAGGTATTGAGAAGAGTAGGTGAAAATCAGGCGCTGATAAGGAATCATGAAAATAAAACACAAATATAAACCTAAATCAATTGTCATAGGAAGTGTTTTTTCTGAAACTGAAAATGTTGTGGTGTGGACACATATTTAGCTAACGCTGGTCACAAGAGCATTGCAGGCACCTTTAGAAGACCTTGAACAGAATAAACAAGAAGACAAAAAAAGAAAGATGACAATAAAGCCAATTAGAAGAACACAGGTGTGCATTCTACAATAGAGGGAACTCGGCACAAAAAACCTCAATTCAGCGTTTTTTCTCGACCAATTAGACTGAGACAAGCTTCGCATGTTTAAATTGATATAACCAATAATATCTTATGCTTATGCGCGTGTACAGAGTCGGTATATCCAATTATATCTTATGTTTATGCACATGTACAGAGTTAACCTATCATATTTTATGCTTGTGCGTGTGAACGATGACGTTGCAGAATATATGATTATAAATAGGTGTGTGTTTTAGCAATAAAGTGTAATCTGCTTTCAACTTTACAGGTGTCCGTCTGCATCAATCTCCTCATTGTGGTAGTCCAAATGTGCTGGAATAATAAAACATTTAAAAACTGCTGTACTGAGATGTGACTTGTGGTATGGAAGCTAGGATTATGCTCTGGTATTAGCTTTTTAAGCATATCTTTGGTGATCTGTCAGCTGCTGAAGCTGTGGGCAACCCAGAGGACACTTCTTGCTGACACTAGAGGCATAGAAGGCTAATTAATTAAAATCTCCAAGTGCTGAAACAATGCAGCTAATAGAATTTTGAAATTTTGCATGCCTGGGGTCAGCACAGGTTATGTCGACCTTCTTCAGAGAGCTAAGAAGACAGAAGGGACTAAAGCTGCAACGAATGAGAGCATCTGAGCTGAGCAGACATGAGGATTTGCCTGCCAGTATCTCCCAGGGGACCAAGGAGAATGAACTAGCAGTATCTGGTTTAAAGAAAGGCTTTTCTGTAAAATACTGGTACTATGCTTTGCAACAGATCTGGCTGGTGGCTCAATAGCAACTGACACTGAAAGAACAGGCTAGGGCTGAGCTAGAGTCAGATCTCTTGTGATGATCATTGCAATTCCCATGGTAGGTCCAACTCTAAAAATCTGTGATCTGGCAAGAGCGGATCATGGGGCTCCATCCCTCCACCTTCCCTCAGCAGCAAGAAGAAACATGGCCAGAACCTTGGAAATGGGTGGGATGTTCTGCACAGGACATAGAGAGATGCGTAAAAAGACATATTTTGTCAGCCTCCAGTTAATTTCAATATTGGGTACTTGTGATACAAAATGACAATTATTTGCTTCAATGTCATGATAAGAATATGTTGTAGTCATAAAACCAACCATAAAAACTACTTATGATAAAAGAAAAACTCTACAAAAAGGTCAGAAAATCACTTACTAGAAAAAGTGTGACAGCCATAAAGTCAGATGTTGAAAAAGTAGATGTATTTTAAGAAAAAATATGTTTGGCATAATTTGTTATACAGCGCTTTCAGCCAAAGATAAAGGGTAATTTATCCATAGATAAGTGTACCTTCATAACTCAAGTAGCAAAATCAAAGTGATGAATGTATGCATGAATTCCAAATGCCTTGGATTCCAAATATTAGGACCTTGAGTAATAGATGAAACACATTTTTATTTCTTACAAAAGTGTACTGATTCAAGAGAATAGCATGACGGTATCACCACAGGTACTCTGGTGTTCTGAAAATCTGAAGGGATATAATTTTCAATCATCAGATAAATTACATTTGTGGGTTCTGTTTACATCCAAGTTGTTTCCATCCCTTTGTACCCATTGAGAGTCCTGTACAGTGCTGGGAACAGCCTGGGATCTCTGACAAATACCTGGCAGTGCCAACAGCAGGAGTAGCAGAACGTGAATTCCCCAAAATGGAAAGTCATCCAAAAATATGCTTCCTGGATCCTGACTCTCCTTTACTTCCTATTAGCTAATTAAATATATGCCATCAAAATGAATCTGTAAAAATAAATTAAAAATTAATGTTGATGATGTGCTTCGCATACTCCTCTATGCAGGCTTTTGTATCTGTCCCTTATGGGCAAGAATCAGCTGGACCAGATATTTCCACAGTGATTTTTGATGCGTTTTTGTGATATGACAAATATTTGTTGACAGTTTGTAACAGGTTGCCACTGTGGTCCCATGGGCTTCCCATGGAGCTGCGGGAGAGAGCCTGAGAAGAGAAACTGGAGATCTAGAAAATGTGACTTCTGTGGAAAGTTTGAATATACTTGATTAATTTACAGAGAAGACTTGGATGGAGATTGTAACGGTCTTCAAGTATATAAAGAGTCTCTGCTAAGAGATGGAGCATTTTCTGGTACAGAATTTAAACTGTGGCCATGGTGATTCAGTTTAGGCATTGATAAGACTTACATTTATTAAGCATTTGTTAATCTCAACAATAAAATGCTTAGCAGAACTGGAAAATCTCCATTTTGGGGGTGAGCATTAAGGAGTCTAAGTTTAGACAACAGGTTGCTGAGACTTCCATAGATGATTTGGACTGGGGCAGGGGATGGACTGGGTGACTTCTCAGAGTTTCTTTGAGCCCCAAGTTTATGTGGCTGTGATTTTATTCTGTGATGTCCACTGAGCAATTATGTGTTATCAATATCCATTAATGAACTGAAGGACTCAGGGAATGTGGAGAGGAAACTTTCTCATTGGTAGCAGCAGATCAATATCAGATGAGATATACTATGCTACTCCTGTTCCTATTTTTTAATGTCTTCAACTGTTAGTGTCATCAACGTGCTGCTTACCATGGTATTAAAAACACTAAAGAAAAATGCCAGCGTTAGATGGGTCTTCATGGAAGACCTGCAATTTTCCATTGCTTCTCTGCTTGGCATCTCACAAAGCAGAGTCTTTAAATTGTAGGAGAAAAAATTGTTCAATTATTTTTATAGAAAGAGAAACATGTAAGTTATAAGAAAGAGTTTTGCTGTTATGTTTACTCAGGGGGAGAATATACAAAACATAGGCTTTCTTCCTCAGGTGATAAGGGATCAACTTGCTTTCTGTCAACTACTTCTCTCCCCATCTAACAATATAAAAAATTTTGCAATACTCTCACCATTAGATTCACTGAACTCATTAGAGCCAATGGCTGATTTCAGGTCGATGGCATAATTAGAGATCAGCATTATGTTACCATTTTATTTTAATCTTGTGAAGAGCTGAAGTAAATATATATTTAAGGCTGAATTGGCCTGCAAAATTCTTAATTAAAGGCAGAGTAGAAATGTATATTTCTTGCAATATAGTTCAATGGGAGCTATGTGTTCCAATGTGATTCAGATTAAGTATGTTTTAAATGTAACACTATTAATTCTAATAAAGAAAACAGTATAGTCTCTTAGACATTTGAGTAGTTCATAATCTACAGAAAGGAGGGTATAAATGAAGGAAACAATGGTATCATAAAGCTGACTCATCTCTTTTACATGGATGTGTAAGGAGCCAAGAGTCCATAGACCTCAATAGAAATCTCCAGCAAAACACTTGTGGAAGACAGAAGAAAATCAGACCTCAACTTCTTTGGGGGTGCTTGTTGACCTGAGGACTTGTGCAAATACTTGTCAGTTTATGCAAATGGCTGTATTCGATTTTCCCAGAAGGACAATTCATTTATGTGGCAAATCTTGTGCTCAACCCACTAAATGTTCTAAGCTCACTGTGTGTATTAATTATGTACTTATCTATTCGCAAATAGTCCATGACAAATTTAAAATTGCTAGGATACTCCAGGGAAGCATGAAATGGTACGGTAAAGTTTTCTCCTGGAACCCTGGGGACGACCTCTGTCTCTTCTACTTGAAATAGCAACACAGTCTGTTCCTGAGAAATGATAAACATGTCTCTGCATTGCTGAGCACCCTTTTCTTCCAGCAGCTCTTACTGGAGTGCTGCATGTTTCCACAGTCCTATCAGCTTCCAAAAAACAGAAAGCAAATGAATCCTGCAGATAACGCCACGTTTCTTGAAGTCTGTGAACACTGATATATTGAAAAAAACATCCCAGAAGTGGAACCCCTGGATTTATCTCCTATTTGGATGTAACATGTAACCACAATTTACTCCCTGTGGTGTTTCGGGTTGTCTTAAAGACAACTGGGGTTTTTGGGGTCTCCCCCCTCCAAGAGCCAACATTGCGTAGAAGTTATTGGTATACTGAGTACTTCTAACTGCAGCTTTCAGCATGAGATACCTCTGTCAGAAAACCTTAGTGGCATTATAGAGTAACAATCCCTTTAGAGTTTTGTAATGGTTGAAGTAATGCAAAAGATTTTGTCATTTGTCATTATAATTCAATACAACAAAACAGTTACCTTGTAGGGATGATGATGGGAAAGGTTTTTATATGATTACATCACAAGATGATAAATGAGAGCAATTTGTGTTCATGAGAACCCCAAAGAGAAAGCTGTTATAGATTTTGTCCTACCCTCCCTTCCTTCACCACAGAACTAGAACGCCAGCTTAGAAATAAGCAAACAGGCTCTGACAACAATTCAGATGGAGAAAAGCAAAACCAGTGAAGATTTGTCTGCATTTTATTCAGCAAGAGCATTGAGAATTAGCAAAGTAAAAGAGAAACACAGGAGGATACTTAGGACAAATTCTTAAAATATAATTCCCCCTGTTTCTTGAATAAAGAATATTTTTGTTCGGTAAAGTATTCATCCTGTGTGGAAAATAACTGTCTTGTTCCTGAAGTGGAACAAAACTATATTTTGCAAATAAGTCAATGAAAACATTTCATTTGATAAGCTGGAACTATTTTAATTTGAATGTTAAACCTGAACATTTTAGTATGTTAATTACAAATTTGAAAGGAAAATAATTTAAAAAGTATTATTATTTATAAATTTTTTCAAATCCAGAGATGTCAGTCTCTCCCCAGCAATTTTGTATTGACTGATCTGCATTTTCAAAAGAGAAAACATTTGATAGGTAAGTTTCCAACCCACTCTGTAACTGAATGAGTACTGAGGTCCGCAATTACCTAATCCTTTCTTCCTTTTCCCATATGCATCACTACAACAGCAACAACAGGCTGGAATGAAATCCTCTGATGCATTTGTTTCCTGTGGCCTGATAATTGCCAACTATTCAGCGATGATGTCTTAGTTTGTGTCTATGTAGTCCGGATTCTAGAATTGAGGTCAGCAGCGTTCAGCCTTGCAACTTTATCTACATTTAAAAATATATTAGCAGATCTGCTTGCCACCTTTCTCTCTTCTTTTTCTTCTCTCCACCACTTTAATAACCTCTCCATCCTCCCTCTATGACCTGTGATACTTAACAAGTTGGGTGTGGAAAAAGCAATGCAAACAGTCTTTGTGCTGATGAAGAAAAGATGAAGGGTGAGCTCAAACACCTGTATCTCCTAAATCCTTGTGGATGTGTGATCTAAAGCTGATCGAAGTCATTACTGGATAGTGAGTTGTCTGTGCAAGTAAAAGCAAGGACTATGAATTGGGTTGTTACTTTTGTTGAACAGTCAGCATTAATGCTCAAGACTCTTGTGATGTTCTTAAAACCCTCGTATAGAGTGGTTTTCTGCTAAATTGCAGAGCTTAAAAATAGGGCTGAGGGACTCTGTGAAGACAGAAAATCAGGAAGGTCTGGAGGAGGTAGCGGAGTTCTAGGAAACTCGAGGTGGTTCTGGGAAGACAACAATAGGGAGGTTTGCTTTCACCCCATGATCTCACCAGCAGCTGAGGATGCAAAGAGATTTAACTCAGGCTCCTGTCTGGAGACCATGTGAAAGGAAAGGCCCAGAAAGATATTTCTGCCATGCGTGGCTGGGCTCAAGGAAGAGTATGCAACAAGGTGGTGCAAGTATGCAATGCTGGCTGAGCGTTGAAGCAAGACCTGGCATAGGACACCAGACTAACAAGAAGTGAGAGAGCTATGGGGTCCAGGCAGGCTTGTGGGTGCTGATCTATCAGGAGAGGATGTAGAGAAGTAAAATGAAAATACTTCTGTATGGAAACCAGAGAGCAGTCTTGGGTCTGCTCTTCTGCTCTGGGACTCTGCCTGCCCTGTAGCTAGGATGTGGGGAGGGAGAGGGTGGCAGGCTGAAGGGACTTGCAGCTACTGGGTGTTCACATCAGCAGGTGGGTATCATGGGAGTAGCAGAGCAAAAGGACAACCTGTACTGGATCTGGATCCTGGGGTTTATTTAAGTGCTGATGAGATTAGAGCTTTTACCCTTGATTAACTCACACACTTACTCACTTCTGCTGCCCAACATTAATGCTCCCATGGCCTCATTTTCTCTTTCCCACAAGGAGGTTGCAGCTAGTCCAGGAAGGTCAAAGAGTCATGTCAGTTAGTGTCGTACCACTGCTCACAGCTACCAGTCTTGGGCATCACTGGCCAAGGGCCCTAGGCAACCCCTGACATTTGTCTCTATGATTCTCCCCCATCCCCAGGATCTTCTACACTTTTAGGATCTCTCTTCCTCTTCTTCCCAAGACCACTTTTTCTGAGACCACTTCTTCAGGCTCCTCTTCTTGGGCACTGGCTTTCCCAATCTGAATACTGTGTATGCAGAAGACTTTTGATTAGTGGTTCTGTCTCATGTCTCTATTAATTGAAGGGTTTGGAATGTGTCACTTCTTTAGTCCAGGTGTTATAAAAATCTACAACCAGTCCATATCAGTTTCAGTAGCAAGTAACAGGCTTGAGCATGCAGAAGTTGAACTTCAGACATTCACCCACCCACATACATACACCCAACAGCCTGCTGCCTGTCAGCATTCACAATTTAAGTTTTTTTTTACCAGAGTTTGAAGGTTTTGAATTATAGCGTTGGTATGTATGACTGAATAAGGAGGACAGAAAAGCATTGCTATGGCTTTCCGAATTCACATCTGTTGTTAATACTGAAATCTTGCTTCATTTCCTGAGTAAAGTCAGTACCTGAGAGTGATGTTGGGCTATATTGGGTTGATTCTTTGGAGGCATATTTAATTTGCCTCTGTTTCTGGGTGGGAGTATGAGATGACCTTATGAATTTAAGAGGAAGCCCTTTGGTCACTGAATCTAGCCCATTTTGTTGCCAGTTATGCTTAAGAGAACAGCTGGAAAAAAGCACCATTCCCTCTTTGTGCTCTTCTGACACACACAGAAGTTGGGAAAGACACTGTCAGTAGTGAGAACAAGTAGTAACACCAGTGAGAGAGAGAAGACTTGTTTTTCTACTGTCTCCTTGGCTTTGTTTCATGTCTGATTCATTACCAGAATAATCTGGTCATTATCTTTTTATTGCGAGAAGTATCATATGATCAGTTGTCTTCCTGGTGCAATAATGTTTTCAAAATACTATTGGCTGATATGTATGTATTATACACTAGGGGCATATCTGCAACACATAAACTTTGTTCGACTTTAATTTTAGCAGAGTTACAGGATACAATCTATCCATTACTGACACATTCCATGCAATATGTTTTCAGTCAGTGGCGAGGACAGCAGAGGTGACGGCAAATCAGTGGCTAAGCACTAGACCGAGGCAGACTGCGGGGTTCCCGAGGCCCAGGAGCCCTGGAGAAGAGCAGGGGGACCCGTCCGGAGACGGTGGCTCGAGAGAGAGGCTGATGCAGCGGGGGCGTTGCCAGGGGCAACCGCGGGAGATTTAAACGGCCCTAATGAGCGAGGCGACCAGGAAGGGCAAACAGGGCGTGGCGTGTCAGTAAGGGCGTGGTGCGTCATGTCGCGCAGGCAGGGCGTGCAGGCAGGGCGCGCAGCCCTCCTCTTCCTCTTCTGTGTTCGAGAAGGCTACTCAAGCTGGGGCGTCGGCCCAGAGGGAGACCCAGGTATGGTTGCCACCCGGGGAAAGCCAATGTTAGGAAAAATGTGGTGACGCAGACAGAGCTCCCATGTAAACATGCAGCTGTCCAGGTCTCTGGCTGCGGGGAGTGCCTGAGTCTGTCACTGGTGC
>JAVJGG010000029.1:988785-1011558 GCA_035590195.1 Aviceda cuculoides
TGATAAGTTCACTTGTACTTGGGCAAGGTTAGCTAGGTTGAATAAATGTTGATTGTTGTTTGCACTCCCCTGGTGTCATTTCACCTTAATTCTGACAAAGGAAATCCATGAATCTGAGTCGCTCCAACTTTGGGATGTGACAACCTCTTCCTTCCTTCCTAATTTAAAATCTCTGCCTGGTGTCTTAACTAATCTTATGTATTTTCTCTAACCATTCTGAAAGTTCAGGAGGTCAAATTGTGCTAAAAATATGAAGTTCCATCATCAGCATGGTATTTCTGCAATATTTGGCTCTTGAAGGAAAGAAAGAAAAAAGTACTCATTACAGTCCTCTTTGTCATCCTTCGTCATGAGGTTTCCACATGAATGACTGAACAGAAAATTCTGAGTGTCTTATGTGCCATGAAGAAATCGGGGAAGTATGTTATCAACAGAGCTGAGCAGGTCTCCAGTGGATGCAGCAAAGAGTACCAGTCAAACCGTGCCCTGTCTCCTGGCCTAGGAGCAATGGCGTATGATATACGATGGCCCATTCCATCATCATGTTTGTGCTTGCAAAATGGAGGCCCTGCAAACCAGGAAGCTGTGAGGCCCTGTGAGTATACTCCTTTCAGCAAAGATTTCTTGAAATGCCATAAATCAAGTGACTTGGGAAAATTAGAAGACGTGATGGCAAAGGAAAATTAAAGTAAGGAGATGGAAAGAAATATGATAAAAGAGACACGGAGTTCAAAGAATAAACTAATCTGTGAGTAATAAGTACCACTGCTATTAGTTCCCTGGACATACTGCACAAAAATATCTCTCTTTAGCAAAGTGTTATGAGCAACTTTAACTGAAGTAATGTTGTCCTTGACAGGCTGATGGCCTTGGTGCAGTGCTCCCCTAGGTAATAGCATATTAGCAGAGAGTGTTTTTAGTGAGTCCCAAGAGTGACTTTTTTCCATCCTATGGTTCAGCTTGACACCTCCAAAACTTTTTGTAGGACTGTAAATTTTATCCTAACAGAGCTCTATAAAGAGCTTGTACCAGACCACTTTCACGTGTGGCCAGACTTTGTTATTCAGAAGTTAACACAGAAAATGCCAGTGAAAGATTTGTGTAAAGATTCTGTCAATCAGTTATGTTACCATGATCAATTTCCACTTGTGTTTGATCCCATGGTTAAGTAGCTTACGCTTATTCACACTGGAGAAAGAAAAGCCAAGTGCTACTCCGTCTTCCTCTTTATGACTATTGTTATACTAGAGATTTCACATTGCAAGTAGTCAGTGTTACTTACATTCCCTGTTTTGCCAAGCAGAGAGATGGTGCATTCACCTCTCCCAGGGCTGAGCAGCAGGTTCCTAACCTGGTGCTGCTGAAGGTTATACTGAAACAACAGACTTTTCTGTCTTCACTAACTTTACTGTATTGCAGATAACTCACTGGAGGAAAGAAAAAATTGATGTGGAATTAAGCATATCAGCTGACAGACAGTGGTTTTGGTATCTGATAAACCTTGATCTTTGATAAATGCAGATATTCTTAATCCTGGATCTCAAAAGAGACGTAGAACTCCGACCGATTAAAGCATTCAGTCAAAAAGAATGTGCAGTACGTAATGTATTTCACTTTGCCTCAGATGAAAGGTCTCAGTCTTTCCTTTGTACAATGCTCAGTGTACTTCAGGGTCTTTGAAAGTTCTCCATCAATCTTCTCTGACAGGTCCCATGGCTGCTGGTGTATCATCTCTGTTAGATAAGACCAGAATCTTTATATTAATTTTAATTATTGCTTTTGGCATTTAGGCACTGCACAAATACCTAAAACAGAAATATGGTGAGGCTACCTACATGCTGAAGTACCAAAATCATTCTTTTAGGTCACAGACATTTTCATTTAACCTTCAAGGAATCTGCATCTTTCCATTTAAGTTATAATTCTATACCCTCTCTTGAGATACTTCCTGATCATTCATCCATCCCTACCTTCTACTCCCTGCCCCACTGTCAAGGCTTCACTGAAGTTCTTCCAGGCAGAAACAATGTCAAATCTGAGCCTCTCAGTAGTACCTACTACATGAAAGAATAAGCCAAGAAACAATTTACTGAAATTAAGACCTCTAGCCATAGCTTCAAAGCAACTAAATACCATCACAAGTTGCCTATTTTCCTAAGGCACCCACTAACTTCTGTCTCTCCAGATTTCAACCATCAGTATTAACTAAAGGAGCTCCTCTTCATAGCTGCTTTTTTTCTCAATCTTCATGAACAGGTTAGTTTAACAGGGAATGGAGGAAGAGCTGACTAGTTTCCATTTACCAAAGGTTAAAAGACAGGCAGATGTTTCAGAAAACATACATTAGCTGAGTGTCTATGCTAATACTGTCACAGTACTAAAGTAGTAACTAAAGTGGCAAACAAGGCTGAGGGCTCTACTGATGTAAGGAACAAAGAAGTGAGAAGTTCTCTGGCAGAACTCTGTCGAAAAACTAAGGTAAAAGAAAACAGTGTGAGATGGAAGGCTTGGAAGAATTCACAACTGTGTAGTTCATACAATTTTCTGCTTGCCACTTGCCAAATAGAAGATTTAGCAATGTTGCTATGAGGAAGATAGCTCGTAATATGCATTAGTCTGTGTGGGAACTTTGGTGTGCCATATTACTAGGTTTAGCAAGTTTAGCTAAAAGTACAATTAGAAGAAATAATTTAATTATGCAGGAACTCCTTCCAGTGTTCGGAGACACTGGAAAATGCTAGATTATAATAAAATGTTTAGTTAGGAGCAAATATATTGCTGGCAATAGTAAATTGAACTTATTCACTCAGGCCAATAGTGATACATATTATTAGAGCAGGTTCGCTTTGCTAGGTCCACAAAGTCTGGCATAAAGTAAAAGTAATGATGTTACAGTTGTTCTCACAAGTACATGCTTAATAAACTATGCCATGTAGATAGTTTCAATCTATAATCAAAAGAAAGATGCAAATAAAAACCAGCTATTTTCAGCTACCGATGTTTCAAATGCTATTAGAATTCACAGCATCTACTCTGACTGCAGGTGTAACAAGCACCTATTATAATTTGTCAAACTATTTGCCTGGAAGCAAAAAAAAAATCCTGGAAGAAGATACAGAGCTGAAGTATCTAATGCTGAATCCAGTTCTACTGAAGAGTTTTCAGATACTTTTTTTTCCCTCAGCTTCACCTCCATATGTTAGAGGAATTAATAAACCTCAGCAGTTGAGTTTGTGTGGTGGATTAACCTTGGTTAAGGGTCAAATGCCCACCCACCTCAATGGTACGGGGAGGCAAAAGGATGAGAAAATTTGGGGTCAAGACAGGGAGATTGCTTAGCAGTTACCCACAAAGACAAACATTAAAACATCAGAATGACATCTTTCCTCCCCCCTTTCCTAGGCTCAACTTCACTCCTCCACTCCTAGCCCCTCTTCCCTGTTGAGCAGTGCAGGGGGATAGGGACTGGGGGCTGTGGTCAGTGCAAAGGTCAGTCCTCTCTGCTGCTCCATCCTCTTCACTCTTTTCCCCTACTCCAGTGTGGGGTCTTCATGGGCTGCAGCTTCCTTTGGAAAACATCAACCTGCTCCAGCTTGAGGACCTCCACAGGCTGCAGCATGGATACCTACTCCACCATGGTACTCCATGGGCTGCAGGGCAAGAACCTGCTTCACCATGGTCTTCCTCAAGGGCTGCAGGGAAATCTCTGCTCCAGCACCTAGAGTACCTCCTCTCCCTCATTTTTCTCTGGCCTTGGTGTCTGCAGGGCTGTTTCTCTCCTCCTCTCCCTGTCAAGCTTTGTTTGCCCTTTCTTAACTATGTTTTCTGAGAGGCACCACCACCTTGGCTGAGGGGCCCAGCTGTGCCCTGTGATGTCTTGGTTGGAGCTATCTGGAACCACCTGTGACCAGCAAAGGGCAGCCCCAGCCTCTCCTCACAGAGAAAACAGAAGAAAAGGATTCCCCAAAGGTTAATTTTCTGGTCACAATTTTTTTGATCACAAGAAAGGAGATTTCCGATATCCTCATGCAAATGTAGTTGTTTTGGGGACTACGCATCTGTACTAAATTTGAGCCTCTCACCCGGGTGCCCCAGTACGGAGGCAAGTGTCTCTGGGCACTGAAGGGAATAGAGGTATGGAAACAGGGTCTCCCTTATGGCAGCCCAGGGACTTGTGTACTTATCTGGGGTCCCTTCTTCTCACAAGAAGCCTTTTCTCCTTTCCCAGAGACATATAGGGAAATTAACCTTCTGAGCACTTCAGGTAAGTGTTTAACACCCAGTGTCACAAATTATTCCCATTATGCTTATTAGCAGTGAAAATCCAACACAGCCTCCCAGTTTTAAAAATCTTCCATGGACTTGCTCAGCTTCCACATCTCTTCTCTTTCCCTGCTATTGCCTTGTCCTGCTCCAGATTTTGCCACACTGCAGTGGGGTTGCCTTTCCCTGGAGCTTGGGCTGCACGGAAGGTCTTTATAGAATACCTTGGCAGCAAAGTGGTACGCCACTTGCTATGAGGTCCCTGGCTGGCACATCTTTGTGGCTGCACTTGTGCCTTGGTGACTCTCAGTCTTTGTTATTATTAATTTCCAAACACCTATTTTTTTAACTTGGGAAATCAATCTGAGCAAGTTTACACATCAGATAAAACGGCACTGTATTGCCCAAGTGTTAATATATTTTACTATTTGGTTTAAGAGGCAAACTTGTTTGCCTGATCTTATGAAATGTACTTAGAAGGAGGCTAATTAATTGTTCAGCTGAAAGAATTACTGATACAGTATTTCAGCCATATCATGACCTAACTTACCAGCACTTCCTTTTTATTCTTAAAACATAAAAATAAAACCAGATACTTCTTTTCCAGCTCCCACCATGTCCAGGTCTGGTCTGGGAAATTTGTGTCTGAAATCCTATTTCCCTTCTGAAACTTCAGTCTTTATTGTTTTTTTACACAATATTTCTAAGGAGAGTCTAGGGTGGGTGCTTTTGTCAAGCCAGTATTTGCAGCTGTAGTATGGAGAAACTAGAGCCACCATGTTTAATATTAGATAAAAGTTGCACAGGGAGGAAGAGCACCTAATGGACTAACTCCCCCCGTCTGGTATTGTTTGTCTGAAATCAGGATTCAACATTTGGAAAATGAAGAGACAAAGTCTCTGCCTTTTGTTTTAACCTTTCCTTTTGCAGGAGAAAGGTTATTGTGTAGTGGAGCTCCTAGAGCTAGGCTGCAAATGGAACAGCATATACCTTGGGGCCCTCAACTGATTTTAACTTCCTTTGTTGTCCATTACTTCCACTTGCAAGGTAGAGACACAAACTTTAATTGAAAATCCAGCATACCCCTCAAGTTTTGTTACACTTGAAGCGTCCCCTTCAATCTCATGAATTCCGAGAGAGTTTTCCTTTTGCTATTTTTTAAAGATTTTTGACCACTTCTCCTTATGCATGTTCAATAATTATAGCATGGTTTACTAAGGACTTCAACTAGAGGATGTGTAGGGGTTTTATAGGAAGAGTGGAGGAGCTACAATTTTGTAAGTTTTTAGAAGATCTAAAATTTTTTTTCCCAAGCACTTGCAGAAAAGTTATGTATAACCTGCTGAAAGACCGTTAATGTTCTGGAACACAGAGAATGGAAAAAATATGCTTTAATTATGGAATGGGAGACACCAGCAAAACCAGTTTTCCTGTTAATTTTTTGCAGTGGAAAATTATGAAATGGTGCTGAGGGACAAGTTGGTGCAGCTGAATTTTGGGCCTAATTGATGCAAGTTTTCACCTGCAGTACTACAAGTTATGTGGGAAATTATACCTTGTTGATTTTCATGTTTCTATTTCATGCATCTTCACCTCTTGCAGCATTTTTGCTCAAAAATTAAACACTAGATTTCTGTTCAGCAACTGAAACATGATCAAGAGTAAATGATTATGGGTGGCCAAGCATCCAGAGAAAAGAGAACAGAAAGCTTCAGCCATAGCTATAATCAAAAACCTGATTGTCTAAAAATGAGATAATTTTAAATGAAGTTCAGCTATCCGTGCTCGTTGTGAATTATGTTACTCACTGCATCACAGTTCCTACTACTTTATAAGGCGATAGCATTGCTGAATCAACATTGTTGTGAAAGGCAAGCTGAAAACTGTATTGGCTCATATTCCTTTGACAATATTGAATTCCAGATGGAGGGATTTGGTCATGATGTGGGCAGAGGGGAAAGCTTGTAAATCCATGTTGTGTCCTACCTTGAGAAGCCAGCTGTGGCTGGGCAACGTGGGTGGAAATTGCTGCTGGTTGGGCTGGTAGTGCTTTACATGCAAGTCCAGAGAAATTATGTCAGCTTCACTCTGGCCCCACTGGTGATCTAAAATCAGCTATGGACATGGCTGCAGGTAACGAAACTGCTCTGTGTTGCATAGAATAAAAGATTTCTTTCGTCTCAAAGGAAACCTCTGTTTTAGAGGTAGGGAAGCGGATGCCTGTGTTCTGCTGCTGAAAACACTACCTAGAGAAAAAGGCGTTATTTTAATACATTATATTAACAAATCTTTACAAATGTGGAGGCATCAAAATTTTTCAGCAGCCTCAAGCTGGCATTGATTGCTCCATGGTTATGAACATATATCGCATCCCAGAGTGAAGCGGAGAGTACGGCAACTTCCCTGTGCCAAACCAGAGGTGTGGAAAGTTTATCTGTCTCTGTCATCCTCCTGTGTTTTCAGATCCAGCAGTGAGTCCATGGAGCTCTGACAATGGTGGAAGCAAACACCTCCTTCTCCTTGAGGCTGCTTTGTGCCCCATCAAACCCCCATGAGTTTGGTTTCTTTGGCAGCCTCAGAGAGTGATGGTCTGCCCAGATATCTGGCCAGGTCTTTTGGGATGCTTTATTCCCTTTACCACACAATATTATATATGTCTGACTTTGCTGACAAGTGAATAATGGCTGTTGCAGTGATCCTTGCTGAATAGCAGAAAGGTTCGTCACTGCATGCAGCAGCTGTAGAAATAAGGCATTAAAGTAAGAGAGAAAACTTTGAACGTTAAAAGTGTAAATTGATAGTGATAGCCTTTATTATCCCTTCAGACACTAATGGCAATTTTTTTTAAAAGGTCCTTCAGTTGGCTGATTGCATGAAGTAAAGCAATTATGAGGTAGGTAACATTCATTGCACAAAAAATCTCAGGGAAATGGTTTGTTTACTGTTTGCAGCATCTTTACAGAACATAGCAATATTCTCAGTAGAGCTAAAAGATGTAGTACTAAAAGCAGAGTCAGGGACAAAAGAAGTTCACACTGTCCTGAATATGCATGTTGTTGTAACAGAAGAGGTAGTCAAGCTAATTTTTAATTTGTAGGTATCTGTGCAAGACTTGTGGTTGCCAAGAAAAAAAATATAATCAAAGTGTGTGCACACCTAAAGAGCATCAACAGGGAGAATTATTTAGATATGAAAACAAAGCTCCTGACATCCCTCTTCAATTCGTAGTAAACAAGATTAAAAAAAACAAAATGAGGAAGAGGTCTGAACTGCAGCTGTCCTGCTGTGAATAATGAGAATGGCATTATACAGCAGTGGTTTAAACTTCCCTGCACCGAACTGACCTATGAGTACTCATATGTCAGCATGGAGGAACAGCTTCCAGGAGGAGCTGCAGCCAACAGTAGGAGGTGGTAAGTGCTTGAACCTGATCCACAAGAGCAGGTCACCTTGGAAAGCCCACTTTACCCATGTGTGCTGGCTGCAGGCAGTGCTCATTACCCCCATTTGGTGCCATCAGATAGACCATGTTTTTCTTTTCACCCATCCTGTGTCCATCAAGTCTATATCAGTTTTAAGTTGTCTGAGCACTAGTTTGTTTGGTCACATTAGTGACAGGTCAGTGCCTATCATCTTAGTGTTCGTTCTTCACCTACCCCCAGATATGAGTGAAATAAACTCCAGTGGTGATAATAAGCACACTGCGTTTTGCAGCAGTTTCGCTGAGAGAGGCTTTAAAAGAAAACGGCTTTGAAAGTGAGCAGAGAGAAGTCCAGACTGAGGGTTAGATTGGCGGTGGGGGAAAACAGGCTTCTGTAATTAGTTCTAATAAATTATGATAAATATAGAACAATATCTCCCTAGCTTCTGGAATTGAAGGAGTAATTAAATCTGGAATAAGCCACAGTTGAAATTCTGACTCAAATGCAAAGGATTATTTCTTTTGTGAAGGTTGAGCTATGTCAGACAGTGCAGCTGTCTTTGTGACCAAGGAAGTGGTCATTAAATGAGCTAATACCAGCGGAAAGGGCAAGGGAGTCAAATGTCATATTTCCTTTCAAAAGATAAGAGGAATAATATGTTGGTGAGTCTTATGTTAGTACCAAGTAAATAAGGAGAAACGGTAATGAAGAACAAAACAACTAAAGAGCATGATATCTTGGAGGATAGTGGTAGGATTTCCATGGTAGAAATTTATGCCTGGTTAACCTCTTTTAATTCTTTGGACTGGTCAACAAAATAATGAAGAATGGAGAATCAAGCTTTCAAAAATCCTTGGGTAAAGACCGTCATAAGAGGTCATTAAAGACACTAATTATGCATAAGGTGAGATGTAAAGTTTTCCTGCTGGTTTAAGTACCTCCAATGAGTTGTTTAAATTTAAGGGAACTTTCGGGGAGAAACTATACAGTCAACACTAATCAGAAGAGAAGCAACTTGTATCAGCTAAAGGAGCTTTCTCCCTTCCTCTGGTATAATTGCATCACATCCCTGTTACATTGGGGAAATTTATTACACCTGTCCTGTAAATACTTGCAATACTTGCAATTATCATGCTTTCAGTTATTGAACTATGTACAGCTGTTTTTATCTTAGCTAAACTCTACCTGTCTGAACTGAAATTTTTCATGCTGGTTATGCACCTGAGGCAACATAATTCTGGAAAATTTGAGTTGTAATGTTTTTTGCTGAGAGAAGAGATGAGGAAAAAAATACCTTCTTTCTCTACTCTAATTTTTACCGTTGTCTTTCCTGTAAAGTTCCAGAAGCCCTATGATTTTTAGCCCAGTAATTATAATAGCCCAGTAATTAGTATTTGTCTTGGTGGGTTGTTCTTGTTGGTCCAGCACAGCTCAATTTTGGACAACTTATAGCTTTCTAGGGTAAAGATGTGAATACTAATTGTCACAGAGACCAGACTGTTTTGTGTTCTTATGATCCGGTCTTTCTGCTCTCTTGGGCCCTGTAGAGGGGAACTGCTCGTGCTGGGGTGAAAACAGAGATAGAGCTACTTTGGCATGTTTAACCTAAATAATCTTTTAAGATTGTCATACTGCTGTGACAGCTCTATTTTTATTTTTCTGGAGCACTGTATTTTAAATAAAACCAATATTAATACAAAATCTTAAGACACTCTCCTCTTATCATGAGTTGTTTATTTTTTCTTACTCTCTATTTTCTGCTAGCTGGTCAAATTCTAAACTAATTCCAGCAACTGTTGATAGTTCTTTTTTTGACATTCAGTTTTGGGTACTATTCCTTCCCGCAAAACAGAAACAGAGCCCAAACTGAACCTCACTGAACCCCCACTTCAAAAAGTTTAGTTGTTGGCTTTCCTTGGGTTGCTTGGCTTGTAAGTTTAGGGCAGATCTTTTTTATTTTAAGGAAGCTTCTTTCACAAGTTATTGGAAAAACTAATAAAACTAATAAACCTTCTGCAGTGAATTTCTAGAGAATCATTAACCAGAGATTTGTTGCTGTGGATACTGAGGCAGGTAGGTAGCCTACTTAAAAACAACAACAACCACCACAAAGAATAGCTACACACAGACACAGCAACAAGAAAAACCCAAACAATTTGACCTCAGCTCAAAAGTGAGAAGCAGCAAAATTTTCCTCTTGTAACAGCAGATGTCGCAAGTACAGAGGAGGTGAAGAAATACAAAAAGCAGAATGGTTTTAAGGTAAGTCTTAAGGGTTGCTTCTTCCCTAATATAAAGGCTACAACATAATCCTCACAAAAAAAAGTCTTTAACAGTGAAGTAATCTACAAGTAATGAATCAATCTTTTACAAGTCCAGAGATTTTTGGTTTGTCATTGTGGGGAAATGTCCTCATGGATGCTGTGCCACACAAATTTAAAGGTAACTGACAGCTTAAGGGCTTTCCTTTTTTTTTGCTTTTGTATTTTATGGGTTTTTCTGCTAGGTTTTGCCATTATCAATATGAAAATGCAGAGCAATGCACAAGAAAGACAAGACCTTGTGGAACCAATTTCAGTGACAAATACACACAAATTGCAGGTGGCACCTGCACTCTGCATGGAGGCTCAACTCCTGGGGTTGGTGGGACCTGCGCTGACAGCAGCAATAGCCTGAGTTATTTGTCACCACACATGGAGGGTGGGATGGAAAGAGGGAGGCAGTGTCTCCACTTTGGGAGGGCTGGCGTGAATAAGGGCTCTTTCATGTCACCGCAGAAACCTGTGGTCCTGGAAGCGGAGTCTGCGTTCACCCACCAGAAGGATGAAGTGAAACCAGGAGAGGCATTTTTTTTTCCTGATGGCAGCCTCTAATAAGGGGTGAGCCATTAGTGAGTCAGCCAGGGGCCGGGCTGCTCCCCTTGCAGCAAGGGCAGGTAGGTTCCCTCTGTGCATTGTTGAAGGTTTCTATAAAAGTCTTTTCCATTTCCAGTGCTCACCTGAAGAGTTAATTAGGGAGACAACCGTGTTTCTGTTTTTGGTAGCACTTAATGATCCCAAAAATGCAAATAAAGGAGAGACCTGCAGCTGTTTAAAATATTCTTTCTCTATGTTATTAAGTAGAAGGGGACAAACATAAGGGCAAGAAGCCTCTTATTAAGAGCAAGTTTGTATGGTGTGACTCAAACATTGGTGGTGTTTGAACTCTGTGCTGGCACAATTTTAACCTTGCCCAGGAGGCCAAGCTTGTACCTCAATGTTTCACACTTCTGTGCTCTTTGAATCAAACAGGATACAGAATCCCACTATGTAAAGGTTTTAAGGCTGGTATTTATCCTACCGGCATAAAACTGTGTTTGTGGGGAAATGCCACATGGTGCTATAGACTTAAGAAAGTATGGATGAGTGAAAGATACTGTCTGGGACTGAGAACAAATGGAGTTAACTTACTGTCTCCTCCATATTTGAGTAAACTCTCTCCCTTTTTTGAATACAGTTTTTTCAAGTGTCTTCATGGTTCCTGCTAAATAATGACAGTAAAATGGCTAAGTGCCCTGGGAAAGTGGTGTAGTATTCCCGTTTAAAAAAGAAAAATCAAAATGGAAAGAGCTCAAGTAGTACAGGAGCTTGGCTTGGGCAACCATGTTTTATGACCCATGTTTGGATGCTTATGTTTTATCAGACTAGAAATACTACAAATCCCATGTTTTACATAATCTCGGTCTTTCTGCTTACATAAAATATAAATAACTTTGCTAACAATGAAATAATATCAAATTCAGTCAGCCACAGGCAAGAAAAGTGAGAAAAGAAGATTTTGCCTTTAGCTAGTCCATGTATGAAGGCCTGGAGAAAAGATGCTATGTTTCACCTTCCAAATGCTAGTCTGTACTGTAACATTAAAATATCATTTCCCCTGACGCTCCAGGATAGCCTGGGAGAGTTGGGCCTTAAAAGACTCAGCTTCCAGAAGATACCAGGGAAAGGTGAAGCTTGTTGGGGAACCAGGTGCTGGGGAGCAGTGGCTCCTCTCCAAGGAGCCGCTTGGCTGGTCTGTCCTTTGGAACTGTTAGTATTTGTTTCTATTGCAAGAAAAGCACCTCCTGCTGCTAGGATTTATACAGACAGTTTTGGTATCCTTCCAAGGCTTTAGTATGTTAACAAGGGTAGTGTGCTTACATTTCTTTTTTATTGTGTATAACAGCGAGCCTCATCTTGCCCATGAACCCAAGTGGCAGAGCTGATGGGGGTGGTGTTGGCTGTTATTATGCACATGTTTCATGTTGTTCTGGGTCACAGGTATGACAACACGGTAGGTTGCAACTGCTGTCCAGGTAAGTGGCAACTCCTGTCAATATAGCTAAATGTAATCTAGTCAATAGCTTTCTGATGAAACTTGGATTTACGTTATGAAGGCTGACAGCCACTTTTCTGCACAGCTTTCTGGACTGTTCCTGTAAGCGTGCCAAAGTGTTTGTTGGAATAAGAAATGATCATGTCAAATGTCAATGACAATGTCAAAGTCAATATTAATGTTGTAGAAACCTTTATTAAAAATAACAGTTCCATGAGGCATGCACATGCTGGTTAAGGCAGCTTCAGGAAGGCAGCTCTTGGAGGGGTTTGGTACAACAGCTGGAAGCAGGTTCCAGCATCCACTAGGCATAGCTTGGCCATGCAATGACAGCTGCCGCCCCAGACAGCACTACCCCTATTCATCCAGGCTGCAGTGCCTCACAGCACACTGCAGCACCCCATAGAAATGCTGGTTCATACCTGAGCATACGGCAGTTGTGCCGATGGAGTTCTCTGAGCAGGGCTTCTGCCTGGGGCATTGCATTGCACAGCTGCAGCAAAGACACTTGGGCTGCTGCAGTCTTTCACCTTCCCATCTCAAGTGCTGCTGCACAGACTGGACGCATCTCTTAGCCCTCCTTTTAGAGTCATTTAACTGTGAATTGGAAATGTTACAGCAGATAAGTGCAGTCACTGTTGCTGAGTTGTGAATAACAAATTCCTAACAGCAAAATCTCTGTGCAAAAGTCACAGTGAGTCTTACTGAGGCCATTAAAAGGATACAATATGTTAGCAGAAAAATATCACTCTCTATATAAAGTCAATCATGAAATTAGGAAAGACATGGACCTGTTGGTGTGGGTCCAGAGGAGGGTGACAAAATGATCAGCAGGATGGAGAACCTATCCTATGAAGAAAGGCTGAGAGAGTTGAGGTTGTTCTGCCTGGAGAAGAGAAGGCTCTGAGGAGACCTCACTGAAGCCTTTCAATACTTAAAGGGGGCTTGTAAGAAAGATGGGGCAAACTTTTTAGTAGGGCCTGTTGTGATAGGACATAGGGTAAAGGTTTTAACATAAAAGAGGGAAGATTTAGACTAGATAGAAGGAAGAAATTTTCTATGATGAGGGTGGTGAAACACTGGACCAGGTTGCCCAGGGAGGTGGTAGATGCCCCATCCCTGAGAACATTCAAGGTCAGGTTGGATGATGCTCTGAGCAACCTGATGTAGTTGAAGATGTCCCTGCTCATTGCAGGGGGCTTGGACTAGATGACCTTTAAAGGTCCCTTCCAAACCAAACTGTTCTATAATTATAGATTCATAAAAACTCTGAAGAAAAAAGTCTAAAGCAGTCTTGTGTTATTCTCTGAAAGTTGTTTCCTACTTATGCTGCTTTCATTCAAATTACTTTCATGTGCCCCTGAACGGTTTTTCCTTGGTGGTTTAAGTCTATGTTTAGGGTTTGCGTGGTGGGGTTTTGGTAGCAGGGGAGAGGGCATAAGGGTGGGTCCTGTGAGAAGATGCTTGAAGCTTCCCTGTCTCCAGGTCTTACCCACCTCTGGCCCAGGCTGACCCCATCAGTGACAGTGGTAGCACCTCTGGGAGAAGAGATTTAAGAAGGGGGAACCTGCAGTGAGTAGCTGGAGTGCGATGTGAGAGGAACCCCTCTGCAGATACTGAGGTCAGTGAAGAAGGAGGGGGAGGAGGAGCACAGGAGGAGATGGATGCCCTTGCAGTCCATGGTGAGATGGCAGGCTGTCCTCCTGCAGCCCATGGAAGGGAGTGGGGGAGCAGATCCCCTTCTGCAGCCCATGGAGGAGCCCATGCTGGAGCAGGGTTATGAATCCAAAGATGGCCATGACTCCATGGGAAAACCTGCGCTGGAGCAGTTTGTGACTGAAGATTGGCCCGTGAAAAGTACCCATGCTGGAGCAGTTTGTGAAGAACTGCAGCCCGCAGAAAGGCCTTACTTTGGAGAAGTTCATAGAGGACTGTCTCCTGTGGGACGGACCCCATGGTGGAGCAGGGGACGAGTGAGGCGTCCTACCCCTGAGCGGGAAGGAGCGGCAGAGACAACGTGTGATGAACTGACCCAACTCCCATTCCCTGTCCCCCCACACTGCTGCGGGGGAGGAGGTAGTGAATTCAGGAGCGAAGTTGAGCCTGGAAAGGAGGAAGAGGTGGGGAGGAAGGTGTTCTAAGGTTTAGTTTTACTTCTCATTATCCTTGTTTTGATTTGTTTTGTAGTAAATTAAATTGATTTTGTTTCTTCCCCAAGGTGAGCCGTCTTACCCGTGACCATAAGTGGTGAGTGATCCCTCCCTGTCCTTGTCTCCACCTATGAGTGTTTCTTTATATTTTCTCATCCCACTAGGCCAGGGCGCAAGGAGTGACTGAGCAGCTGCATAGTGCTTTGTTACCAGCTGGCCTTAAACCACGGCAGGCAAAATTTTTAGTACAAAGAAATAAAACAAAGAAAAATACATCCCTTGGTCGCCTGACATACAGAAATGGAGAAAAAACTACTCTGGAGATTAGTTTCACTGCTTGGCTATTAATTCAAAGCAAGTCCAACCTGTAATTACTCTTCTTGGTCTAGTTCCAAAGCCTACTGAAATCCACGGCGAGGCAGGGGCTGAAGTCTAACAAGGCTGAAGAGCATTTTTTTGGTTCATCTGGACTTGATTTGATGGTCTTAATCAAGGTTTTCGGTGACAAGTGTTTAGATTGCAGTGTAGGCTCATATCCTGTTTTGGTTGACCAGACCGCCTGGCCTATTACATGGGCAGTGCAGATATTCACGAGGGAGTCTTTGCGCTGGGGAGCACATGAACTCCCTTCTGGGACTTCCTGGTGAGATCTAGTCTGGGACCTTTCCTGAAACATTGTAGAAACTATGGAGGTGCAGGTATAAATCTTGTTGTATATTGTGCCCGATTTCCCATATCTGACATGCATTAGCTCTAGTTTCTTGATAGGTGTCAGGCCTTTTCCATCTTGGGCTGCTTACAGTGGCAGAGATCTGTGAGGACTGAAGGAGCTGCATGGAAGCAGTTTCTACCTGTTTAGGAATCACTCTGGTGGGTGCAAGGGGAAGGCATAAGGCACAGGAGACTACATCATTTAGGACTCTTGCCATGCCTGGAAATATCCCTGTGTTTTGATGCTGTTGCAGTGGGCCAGCAATCTCCATGGCCTGGTGAGTTTGGTTTATATCTTGGAGAAATGATCATTGTGGTCTTGCTTGTTGTCCATGCTTTTGTTCTGCTTATTTAGCTCTGAGTTCAAACACGCTATGAGGCTGCAGTGAATTTTTATAATTGCTTTGTGGGAATGAGGGTCATTGTCTATGTCAAGAAGAGTGATGTGGTAGGAAATCTGAATTTAACTCACAAGACATGACAGCCACTACCTCAGCACTGCTGATGTCAAACTGAGGCCAAGGCCAGGCAGGAATTGATGGCTGGTCCAACCTTGTCTCCGGCACGTCCAGGAGGAAACACTGCTAAAAAGCTTCTAGACAGGGTGGGGTAACAACAGTCACTATAAAATATTATTGCACAAGCTGATAAAACTGTCTGCTCTTGGCTGAACCTGAAATGTGTGTTCCTTGCTGCATCTGAGTCTTCACTCAGCAGCAGACTGTTGTGCAGTCTGAGCTAATGAAGCTGCTCAGTCATATTAAGCATACAACGAGCCTTACCTGCCTGGCAGTATTTTGTGTTGTAGTAGACCTTTCCTTTTCCTACCCTCACTTAAGACGAACCATAGTACAAGCAATTTGTTTGTGAACCTGAAGGCCATGCCGACTGAGAGTTTTAGGAAAAATTCTATCTGACTACACTCACATTTTTTGATACAGCAATTGGGAAAAAAAAATCCTCACTGCAAGTTGTGTACCGGTCAACTTCTGACAATGCTCGCTATAGGGAGGAGTGGGCTGCTGAAGACTGAGAGTAAAAGCAGCTGATAAAGGACAAGAACCCTTATATAGTTCCGTTATAGCTTCCATCAGAATGCATCTTCTGCATTAATGCAGAATGTATTAATGAATCAGGCTATAACATTTTACAGGCAGACAAAGACTTCAGCAAGGTTAAATAAGGAATTTTTGAAGGGTCAGTCTTAGGGCATTTGGAGAGGCCAGTCTGGGCACTGCCACTATGTATGACAAGAAGATAATGAATATGTGAGCACCAAGAGCTTGCGTTGAGTCCTAGGCTTGTTCCAGGCTGTAACTTCAATGACCACTGCCTAAGTGGCATTTCTGAACATTTTCTACAGTCAGTCCAGCCATAAGGGATGGAGCTCAATGGCTTTTCTCTTATGGAGGAAGGAAATATGAACGTGTCAGAGCTGACATAACAATTACTCAAAATATGTATTTTACCCCTGCTTTTGTAATTTTGGCACAGCCTTCTGCCAGCTGATTCTCCCTAGAGGTTTAAGACACAGAAATTTCTAAATAGGGGTGAAATGAAGAAACTGTGTAGCTCGACAGGGTGGATTAGCAGAAGAAGTATATATGTGACCAAGGTTTCTGCAGTGTCTGGTTGCCAGCATGGAGAGCATACCAAACTGCATTCAGGGTGACTTTCTGGAAGGCTCGCCACCAGTTTTGTCCTCACTGTTTCACTGCCAGTCCCCCATGCTGGGTGTCAGGGAGGAGGATTCTGTGTGGGGAGTGTGAGGGTGAGTACACTGTCCAGCCCCTGCTCCCAAGCTGGGAGTGTCTTGACTCTTCTTTGGCTTGCAGAGGTTTCACTTGACTCATAGTCTGAATGCCATGAGAGTATTTACTTCTTCTGTGGGGCAGGAAGGGAGAGAGTTGTGCAGGCAGAAGCATGGCAGGGTCGCTGTCACTGCCTGAGATGCTGGTGCTGCTCCTTGCAACACGTTGCATGGGGATTTGTTTGCTTAGCAACTGGTTTGTTTGACTCTATCTAGCACATGCATGCCTTGAGCCCTAGTTCCTCTGGGTGTCATGCTGAGCCATGGTAGCCTCAGAAACCTCTGAAGCAGCTTAGCAACAAAACCTCAGAGGGGCAATTCTTTCAAGGAAAGTCTCTGAGTCTCTAGGGGGACTGGCTGGAAAGCAAGCTAAAGATCCTTTTGAGGAAAAATAAATCATGACCTCCCCACTGCACAGTGTAGGCACAGTTAACATGTTTTGGGTACAACATCGGCATATCCTCACAACATGTGGCATGAATCCTGCGAATCTCTGCTGCAGATCCTGATGTAATGCTCCCAGCACCCTGCCCACACTCCTCTGTAAGGCCTGCAACACTCTGCAGGCACTTTTATTGGCTGGGAAAACCTCACTGGTAGTGAGCAGAAGTCCACTGATAGCTTACCATGTAAAGAAGTTCACTAGATGATCTTGAAAAAATATTTTTCTTTTGTGTAAAAAATCTCTCAGGTAAAGCAGCTAATCATCACTGGACCTGATTGAGGCCAGCCTCTTGAACCTAAGGCTCTCATCACTACCTTAATGTGAGGACCTCATTAGTGAGATCCATAAGCTAACAATCTTATTTGCCCCCCACCGCACCTCCCAGTGATTGTTTCTTATGTTTAGAGCAGCGTCTATGAGTTCATGATTCTTTGCACTTGAAGTCATAGCCTCGTAGGAAAGTATCTCATTTACTTAAAAATCTAATTTCTTCCTTTTTGGTCCAACAACTTGAATACCTTCATAAAAAAAAAACAAAACGAACAAACCAAAACCAAACAAAACCTCTCCAAAACTCTAGCTCATATTTTTGTAATGATGGTTATTTAAAGTACACATTAGCATTCTGTATTTTATTTTATTTACAGGTGAACCAGAAAAATGAAATATCTATGCTTGTGTGCACTTCTTTCCTTTTTGACAGCAGAGTGAATATGATAAGCTTTTCTGAGACTGTAATAAGAGTAACAATTTTCAACCTATGTTTGTATACATATGACATATATTCATCAATACGTTCTTATTACAGCCACTGAAGAGCCATCAAAGGTGAATAAAGTAGAAACAAGCATTTATCAAGCTAATGGCCATGTCTGCGAAGGATACATAGGCACTCACTGCCTAGGAAAAAAGGGTTCCCCAGAAAATCAAAATTTCTCTGGCCTTTTCATTAAAACCAGTCATCTTGAGCAACACTGCTATATAATTTCCCTTCTAAAAGGAAAATTGAATCCTTCAGCTGGTCAACTGAACTCCAACCTGATCTGTTTCCTTTCTCTTCTGTCAGTTTTGAACTGCCACTAATGCTTAAATTAAATCTCACACGTTGAAGGGAGTGCAGGCTCTGAATCTCAGATAAAGCTGCTACCAGTCTATCTGAGGCTATCTCCTGCACACGGATGATGTAAATATTCACTCTGCTTTTGATGTGACCAGGTTAAAAATTTCAATTCTGTTATTATTCAGACAAAGTCTCTTTCTAGTCCACTTGCACCCATTCTTCTTTGACAATAGTTATTTAGTTTCCTCACACGAATTATATTCTTCTATCCAAAGGCTGTAAAGTCTAGCAGTTTTTCACAGACACAGCAAATGGCAGGAGCCAAATGCATAAGGCTTTCCCCCAAACTCCCACTCTATTGCGAAATACACTTGCTTAGGCCAATTTTATCTGTCCAGGCCTTCCTCTCCAGAAATGTGTGGATAAAACTGCTTCAGGTATAGGAATTTTACAGGAATAAAACGTACAAAATTTAACCCCATTGTAATATGTTTAAAATAATAAGGCTGTTTAATGTCCTAGCCACTGTGTAAGCAATACTATTTCACAGATGATAAAATAGAGTTGCTGCTCCCTTGGTTGATCCATACAGAGGTGGGAATTTTAAACCATACCATAGCCATATATTAATTTCAATTAGTAATTTTTAGCTTTGTGATTACTTGCAGACTCCTAAGAACTTGCCACAGGAAGCACAAGTGTAATCCTATCATAGTGGGTAACTCCCGAGGTCCCTCAGAAGCAGTACGTGGGCCCCAGGAGTCCACTGACCACAAGCTGAAAATCACAAAGTAAGGCAAAAATACCACTAACAGTGATGAAGGAATTGACAAAAAAGACATAAAAAGGCAGATATCAACAATGCAGGAAACACCAGGCTGATCCGAGTGAGTTGTCTTTATTTCAGTGGCTTCATCCTACCTGTGCTGAGTGCCAAGATTTTCAGAAGACAATATAAAATGAGTCATAAGGGAATGTTGTTCGAGGGAGCCTTCATGGAGCTCCCTATTTTATGCACTGAAAATAGAAAAGTTTCTCTCCCATGTTATTTTATTGTTATTCTTTCAATGTAACAACATGTGTATACATCACCAAAATAGCCTGAGCATTCTAAATCTTTTAGAAGGCTGCCGCACATAAGCTACGTAAAATTTTGTGGTAAATGAGTTTGACAGTCCACTCACACATCTTAACAGGAGTGTTTCTTTGTGATATATATGTATTTATTACCTTTCACTTTAGGGAAGGCCTTTACACTGTTATCTTGTGAGAAAGGAAAAAAGAACTGTGGTTGGTTTTCTCATGGGTCTGTCCAGGCTTCATTTCCATGGCTCTGAGGTTGCTTTGTCAGCATGACGGTCCCAGGTCTGGCAACTCTGGAGTTTCCAGGGGTCTGGAATGTCTCTTAAATCCAGGTTCAGCTGCTCTTCAACGCTTGGCTCTATAACAGGGAACATGGAGAGTACGTGAATATCTAATGCTATAGCGTCTTATAAGAAAGAGTTTTGAATGCATCTGCTCTGGTATGCTGCTAGAAAAAGTCTGAGAAGAGGTCACAGAGACAAGAAATCAGTAACCACCAGATGCAAAAGGTTTATCCTGTTTCCAAGTAATAAGATCCCAGCTCAGTACTGAAAAGAATTTTGTCTTTCGCTTCAATCAGGGTTGAATATGTTCGACAGTGAACCAGAAGCCAAGTCAAGAAAAAGTAAACAGAGGTATGGTCTCAACCTTAAATGAGAATACCCTGGTTTTTATCCCAGTAAGGCATTTCTTGAAGCAGATGAGACTAACTGTGAAGGAATGGTGGTATGGCCTCCTCTGATTCCCCTACACTCTTTAAGCTTTGCTTATCAGCGTTCTTCTGAGATACCTGAAAACTCACATAGAAATCTTTGCAATGTCAAAATTGTGAACATTCTCTTTAACAACCATAACTACTAGGGCTATATATTGAAAAAAAAGAAAAAAACACAACAGAAAAAAGAAACAATATCAAAACCTGAGAAATCAGTGAACAAGATAACAGCTTGAGAGAGGTGCTGGTTCGTTATGCTGCCACAAAACAGATCAATCCATGCGTTGAAGTGAACATCCATGTGTACATCCTTTTCAGCTGAGGTGTCTGCAACACTTAAATAGATCTTCTTCTGCCACATTCTGCTATCGTATATCTCCAGCCTCTCTCTAGCTGCTTGTGATTGTATTAGAAATATTTTTCAGATCCTAGTTTTAATTGCCTGCAGAGCTAGCAGTCACTTGACAAACACATGTCGTTCAACAGTTATAGAAATAGGTTAGTTGCACCACTAACTGGTAAAAATAGATGTCAGGATTTCCACAAGGTGAGATATATCTACTGCTGAAAACACAAAGTATGCTCTGGCACAGAAGTCATGAGACTTACGACCTCCCAGTGCTTTTGTGGTCCTGCTAATTATCATGTCATAGACACAGTGAGCATGTATGGGGAAAGAACATATATTCACATCCTGTTAGCTGAACTGGCAGGTGAAACGCACGCATCCTGTAACCACTGATTAATGTGAGATCCAGTACTATTCTGAAAACTGGCTTGATAGGAAAGGCTCCATCTTAACGCTGCAGTTAATACCACCATTTGGCTTATGTGTAGAAGTGTGTCACCTACCCCTCTGAGCAGTGGAAATCTACTAGATTTCCTGATACCCAGCAGCTAGTCCTCTGGTAACACCACATCCGACCTTGGGCCTTTTACCTTGAAACATCTTCTTTTGAACATGCCATATTTTGTGAGTCTGAGGCATAACCTAATCACTTCGAAAGATGAATAAAGTGGGATTTTGGACTTTTGCATCACCAGGTGGCAGGTCTGTTTCCTGAGTCCTATCTGATTTTTTCAGCACACTTTTTAAAGTGTGGAAATGACTCAGTTTTCCAGTAAGAGCTGCAGGAATGTCATATGCATTAGTTTACATAATCTCTAATTATGTTTTATATTCCAATGTTTATCAAATTATCTCTTTCTACCCAAGAGTCTCCCTGGGAGCTTCTTGCATCTGGCTACATAATCTTAAAGAATTCCCCAGAGGCACAGGCTGCGGCTCAGGAGGGCACACTCTGTCCTCCCAGCCTGCTCTAATTTGCAGGTAAAGCAGGGCATCCTGATGTGACAGCCTCTTGGTATGTGTAGAGCCCTGCGCCTTTCTGAGATTATTTGGTGTGTGAGGCAGGACACACACCTCCTTTTTTTATGCTGCTTCAAGTACGTAGCAATACCCATTATAATCCTAGTAGCATCTAAGAAGTAAAATTTCTAGGTAGTTATTTTTGAGACAGCTCTCCTGAGTTCATTTACTCAATGTCATGCTTCTGCAACAGCAAAAGAAGAATTCAGTTTTGTCTTGCAGGCACAAGAAAGACATATTTCATATACGTTATGCTGCTTATGCTAAGGCAGAGGACTGGAAAGAAGGTATTTCAAATATCTAGCTCTATTTGCTGTATATGTCTGAACTCTTGTTGAAGAAACCTTACTCTATCAAACAGCCTAGGTTCTCCTGGTGGTAACCAAATTCATTGTCATGGTTACTTGATATTGCTGAATATTTAATAATAGAATCATAGAATGATTTGGATTTGAAGGGACCTTAAAGATCGTATAGTTCCAACTTCTCCTGCCATGGGCAGGGATACCTTTCACTAGATCAGGTTTCTCAATATATTGCTTCTTGTTCTTAACAAGGATTTTGGCATTATAAATATAAACTTCTAAAGAGACAGCATTGCCATTTTGATAACAGTACATAATTTTTGGAAGGTTGCTTGCTGCTAAGAATGATGTTGGGAGCAGTGAAAGATTATTTTAGGGAAATTTCCTAGTTTTCTTCTATTCAGAAGGGGAGAAAAGTGCTTGCCCTACAAGGCTCTCCATGTTATCTCCTGAACTTCTTTGACCTTTTTGATGTCTTTAAACTGTATGTAGTTCCAATGAGTCAATGCTACTGTTGATATGCTGTCTGTACATTTTATGTAAAATACAATTTTATGCTTGAGATAAGATTCTGGTGCTATTTAGATTGACATAAAGTTTCATCTTCTGTGAAGATTTTCCCCGGAGTGTTTTCTTAAAATTTTGAAACAGTAAAAGACATTCAGTGATGACATAAAATGCTTATGTTGTGAGAGAAGTAAGTTACATCTTTAAATCTCACAGTCTTTCTCTGTGTTTCTCTGCATGCGCACAGACACACATGTGATTTAGACATTTCAAATACAAAGAAAGGCTAGTCCGTCTACCAGAAAAAAGAGTACAATTACAGTGGCATAATGGCACTTTTTTCATATACTAGTTTATTTCACGATCTGATGAATTCCGCTTGACTGCAAATGTCAGGCTGGGCTCCTCTTCAGCAACTCTATTTCACAATATTTGAACCAGCACCTGGAAGAAGTAGAAATGGCATTTATAAGAAAAACCATAACAGAGAAAACTCTTTGAGGGTTGTCCTGGTTTCAGCTGGGATAGAGTTAATTGTCTTCCTAGTAGCTGGTACGGTGCTGTGTTTTGAGTTCAGTAT
>JAVJGG010000029.1:1011658-1036724 GCA_035590195.1 Aviceda cuculoides
CAGGCTGTCCCCCTGCAGCCCATGGAGGTCCACGGTGGAGCAGATCTCCACCTGCAGCCCATGGAGGACCCCACGCTGGAGCAGGTGGGTGCCCGAAGGAGGCTGTGACCCCGTGGGAAGCCTGCACTGGAGCAGATTTTCTGGCAGGACTTGTGATCCCATGGAAGGGACCCACGCTGGAGCAGTTCATGAAGAACTGTAGCCCGTGGGAAGGACCCAAATTGGAGGAGTTAATGGAGGACCGTCTCCCATGGGAGGGACCCCACACTGAAGCAGGGGACGAGTGAGGAGTCCTGCCCCTGAGGAGGAAGGAGCGGCAGAGACCAGGTGTGATGAACTGACCCCAACCCTCATTCCCTGTCCCCCTGCACTGATGCGGGGAAGGAGGTAGAGAAATTTGGGAGTGAAATTGTGCTCAGGAAGAAGGGAGGGGTGGAGGGAAGGTATTTTAAGATTTGCTTTTATTTCTCATTACCCTACTCTGGTTGATTTGTAATAAATCAAATTAATTTTCCCCAAGTTGAGTCTGTGTTTCCTGTGACGGTAATTGCTGAGTGCTCTCCCTGTCCTTAACTCAACCCACAACCCTTTCATTATATTTTCTCTCCCCTGTCCAGCTAAGGAGGGGAGTGACAGAGCAGCTTGGGTGGGCACCTGGCATCCAGCTGGGGTCAACCCACCACAATGTGGTTACTTATCTTTCACTATCAAACTGCTGAAAATCATGTAACATGACATTGGCTAATTATTGGGGGGGGGATTTTTTGGTTCCTGCTCTATCATTGTTGGTTTCTAGGTCACAACTCAATAGTTAGGCTGGCAGTTTATCCCTCTTTTCTCTCTTCTGTGCCAGTATTAACCTTTACCATTAATCAGCAGTTTTCATCAACTTACTTCACTTTGATACTGTAATTGATACAATATGTAAAGGCTTTAAAGTGTACCTATTTAACTGAGACAACTCTTTACTGAATGTCACCTGGAATAAAATGTCTTTTTCATCTCACTGCATTATTTCTCTGGAATGATTACCCTACGTGAAGGTAAAATAAAGCATCAGCCTTTTCAGCCAAGGTTTCAAGCACTGGCTGAGCAGTGCTGCTTGGATCACGTCAGGCGCCCAAAGGGTCAGAGCAATCCCTTTAACATATTGATACCAACCAACAGGATTGATAACACTTTTGTAGTTCATCTAGATGTTATATATTTTCATGCATACTCTTGTGCTGTGTGAATCCTACGGAAAAAGTGTGTTTATGAAAGCAGATGTCCTGGTTTCAGCTGGTTGTCTTCCTAGTAGCTGGTACAGTGCTGTGTTTTGAGTTCAGTATGCGAAGAATGTCTATAACACCCTGATGTTTTCAGTTGTTGCTCAGTAGTGTTTAGTCTAAAATCAAGGACTTTTCAGCTTCTCATGCCCAGCCGGTGAGAAAGCTGGAGGGGCACAAGAAGTTGGCACAGGACACAGCCAGGGCTGCTAACCCAAACTGGCCAGCGGGGTATTCTATACCATGGGACGTCACATGAATGGGGAGGAGTTATTCGCCGCTTGGGGACGAACGGGGTGTTGATCGGCGGGTGGTGAGCAATTGCACTGCGCATCATTTGTACATTCCAATCCTTTTACTATTATTTTTGTCATTTTTATTAGTGTTATCATTATCGTTATTAGTTTCTTCTTTTCTGTTCTATTAAACCGTTCTTTTTTCACTTCTTTTCCTGATTTCCTCCCCATCCCACTGGTGGGGGGAGTGAGTGGCTGCGTGGTGCTTAGTTGCTGGCTGGGGTTAAACCACAACAAGGGTACAAAGCTCTGAGGAATAATGACTGCTCCTCTCAGAAGTTTAAAAATGTCATCAGTTACAGCTGTTGTAAAATAAGGTACAGGCAAAGTGGGTTTGATCCTGTAACAAGGGTGAAAAGGAATTGATTGAAAGAGACATGAGAGAAATTCCTTAATGCTTTGAGTGAGATGTAATGTTTTCCAAGAAATCTATGATAAAACCGTTGAAAATCCATTAAGAGTTGCTTGTTATAATTTATAACATAAAAACAAGAAGATGGATTGAGAGACCTAATTAGAGCATGGTAGTGATAGCAAAACACTTTAGGTAACATCCTGTAATTGATCGTGACACTGAAACTAATGCTTCAGACATGGTATGGTACTTGAAGAGAAACTTTCAGTCTTAGATAGAGGTGTGCTGAAAGAAAATTAGGGAACTCTGTCCACAGCTGATAACAGAATGTTTAAAAATCTGTACATTGTTTGTTTGATAATGTTTTTATCATCTCCCATATATCTGGTTACTGTTAATCCTAGACTTGTTTCTTTGCTCACAGAGCATACTTAAAGTCATTAAAGGCATAAAGGCAAAACATTTACATATGTGATTAGAGCCCTTACTGCATGAGTCTTTTTATATGTTTAAATTTATATACACGCTTAAATGCTTTGCTGGCTTCAAGCCATAAAGCAAGTTAATGTGGTCATGAAACCAATCCATTCAAACTATTGAACTTTTTGATTATTCTTTTATGCATAAAACTGCAGGCAGCTGATACAGGATTCACTGCAGTCTCTCCAGGCTGCAGAGACTGTTAAAGGAAACAATACACATTTTCAGAAATTAGTTTGACATTGTAAAAGTTCACCTTGGCAAATTGGGAGCCAATTAGATGTGTGGCAGTAGACAGCTACATGAAAAGACAGACTAAACTGGGTGTTTCTGAAAAGAGCAAGTTGATGTGTAAAAATGCTATTTTTCATGATGGTACTACAACGAAGAGAAAACAGACTCACAGAACACATTTTGGTGCAAAAACAAATACATGAAAACTCAGAAAGGACTGTCTAATTTTTGTCAAAGAATAGTTAAAAGGTGGCAAATTTTTGATAAAGCCAAAATACAAGTTAAGATGGAAAGAGAACAACAAATGAAATTGTCTCTTATATTAAAGCTGGTAAAATGTGCCAGCACAATTCAAATAATACAACAATAAAACAGATTCCTAACATTAAAAAAATCAATGTATAAGTGCAATCACAAAATGACAGAACAGCTTTGTGAGGTTCTGTTGCCTTGCAAGGTCCCTCTGGACTGAAGATCTGTGCTTTGGGGTGTCAGCCACACCCTCTCATTAAGGATGCAGTTTTCTGGGACATCCTTTCTGTCTCATCATATACATCAGCAACAAATAAATTGAACAACAGTGGCCCTAGTTTTGATGTCTGAAGTAGATTACTTGTCACCAGCCACCAAATGGATGTTGCCTTCTTTGTACTTGTTGGCCCAGCCAAGTTTGCAGCCCATCTAGCAGTCTCTCCAGCCCAAGATTTCTTGGCTGCCTGATCAGGAGGCTGTTGGAGACAATGTCAAAAGCATTATGAAAGTTGACCCATATGACATGCACCACTCTCTCTTTGCCCACAGAGCCATCCATTTCATTATAGAAGGCAATCACGATGACCAACCATGATTTGCCTTTGGTAAACTCACCCTGACCATTTCTGATTACCTTTTTGTCCTCTATGTGTTTCAGGGGCTGGGGGTAAGGCTGATTAGTCTATAGTTTTCTGGATTCTCATTTTTCTTAAAGATGGGCATACTGTTACCTTTCTCCCAATCATCAGAGACCTCACCCAGTAGCCATTATTTTCAGAGATGGTAGACAGTGTACTAGTCATCTCTTTCAGCAGCCTAGGTTGGATCCCACTTGGCCCCATGGATTTTAATACATCCAGCTTTGTTACACCATTACTAACTATGTTGCCCTCCACTGCCAGCTGCCCCTCTGCTTCCCAGACTAAACTGGTATATGAGATGTTTGGGAGCACGCTTTGACTGTGAACACTGAGGCAAAAAAAGCATTAAATATTTTAGTCATTTCTATATCTGCCATCATGAGGTTGTTTTTTCCCATTTTTCAGTGGACCAATATCTTCTCCAAACTTTTGTTCTGAACACTCCGGTGGAATCTCTTCCCCTTACACAGTATGTCCCTACCTATTTTTAGCTTCGTCTGAGCACTGGCCTTCCTGATGTTGTCCTTAATTGCTGGAACAATGCTTTTACATCCTCCTGTATTGCTTGTCTTCATTTCCACTTCTTGTATGCTCTCTTTTTAATCTTAATTCACTGAGGGGCCCTGTACTCAGACAAGTGGATCTATCACAGAAATTCCCAGAATTTCTGTGCAACAGGATAGGTTTTTTTCCTGAGCTTTCTGTACGTTCTCTTTATAAAGTGAACCCAACTTTCCAAGGCACCTGTCTTCTTCTGGCTGCTTTCCAGAGAATTTTGCTTAGAAATTCACTAATGAATTAAAAGTTTGCAAGTTCAGACTCCTAACTCTGCAGCTCCCCTTCCCAGGCATCCTCTGGATCCTGAAGTCAATAATTTCATGGTCACTGCAACCCAAACTATTGTCGATAGCTACATTTGCCATCAGTTGTTCCTTGTCTGTGAGCAGCAGGTCAAGTACAACCTTAATACTGGTAGCTCTGCCAGCATTTGTATTAGGAAATTGTTACTGATGTCCGCTAGGAAGTTCTTGGACAAAAAGTTTCAATTTTTTCCCCTTAAATTTAGTTGGGATTGGCCTTCCAAAGTTATATCTTTCATCTTTCCTCATAATCTTTAAATTTTTCTTACAGATAATGACACTTGTGATGTATTGGAGTGACAAACAGCTAAAATAGCAAAGCCTGACTGTACTCTTTTTCTTTTTATTTTTTTAGTTTGAAAAATTCATTCTAGCCTTGGCATAGCTGATGACAACAACAGAATCCTGGGAGTCAGTGAGCTTGCTAATATTTCAAAATTTCTGCTGTCTCTGTTTACTGTATCTTGTTAAGCCTGGGTGAGATATTCAGAACTGCATTCCACAGCAGTAAAGACATTTCTTGCCATGAGGAGAATTAATCATAAAAACCGCACACTGATAAAATCAGCTGCCCTGGGAAAGTTTGAGGAAGGAATTAACAGAGGTTTCTGTAGCTTTATTTTTCCTTTTCTGTCTTCCATTTTCTAAAGCCCACACTCTGAAGTGTCATGGAAAGAGAGTATGTAGATACTCAGGCATGGTTTGTGATCATTGCAGTCATGGAAAACAGTGAGTTTTAGGAGGGATCTGAATAAAAAGATTGTGTTGTCTCTGTGAAAATGAAAGCAAGACAGGTAACAGACAAAAACCTTAGGCACGGAAGTGAAGGAAGGGAATTAATGCACTAGGGATGTAAGTACAGCTGAGGTGAGGAAGCTCTTTTCTGCAGGGCAATCAGATGGCTTTTTGGGTGCCAGAATAAACAAGTTCCAGGAAACAGAGCATGCTGTGCAGGTCTGAGGGGTGCAGGGGAATGACCTACCACAGATTCACACCTGCTCTGGGTAAGCTGGTTTTGCTGTCTGACACATGGCCAACAAGCCAATGGGCTAGTCTGCTGCTTTACCTGCGTTAACTAACCCTGTCTTTGAGCCAACCAATCTGGCCAGAGTACTCCGCTCTCATGGCCATAATTCTTACCTGCTTCTGAAGCGCCGTGAATTGTGCCTACTTACCCCTGTGCTGCACACTGCAGATATCCCATGGGATGTTTGGGTTAGAAACACTTCTGTGAGTGCAGGTTTTTGCTACAAAGTGCGTTTCTGGAAACAGAGCCATTTGGGAAGAATGTACAAATTTTGTCCTTTAGTGACAAGGAAATAGCAAACCATTCTGACTTTTTGTTTCGACACAGTCAAAATGTCTGAACTGGTAATGCCCCAAAATGTTGTTTTGCCCCTTTCCATTTGGACTTTGTTAAGGCAATGTTTATGTCGTTGTAACCAAGCACCTCTGAGTATTTATTGTGAAATTCAGGACACTAAGTGAAAGCATTGTCAACCGAATTTCTCTTGATGAGCTTGCACTGAAATATTTCAAAAATCAGGCTTCACAGTTGAGTTTTGATTTTCATTCCAAATTGACATGTAGAGGGAATTTTCAACTATTGGAATCTCATGAAATGTCATATCTTTTTCTCCATTAAATCTTATTCTGACCTTATCCAAGAAAAGAAGGTGTGTAATACTAGAAAGTCCCAGCTGTTTTCTATGAATCTTCTTCTGAAATGAAGAAAACCATTTTCTGTCAACTCTGCCTTTTCTCTGATGAACATAACCCTCTAGATACTAATATAAGCAGATGGCACAGAGTAAATTCTACAGAGTTCTTGTGTAAATGGTGTGCAGCTTGAAGGGCTTGTCGGGTTTCTCTTTTTTTTACTTTTAAATGTTATTATTACATGTCAAAAAATTTGTGATGCCATTGGAGAGGGTTCATCTGTGTGTACCTGCCTAGAAGGAAGATGGTGGAACTTGTAATTAATGCAGAAGAAATACTGTATTGCTCTCCACCAGAGTTTAATGCAGAAGCAGGGCAGATGTGCCCCTCATTGTAAGCACTTTTTCTTATTTAAATTGTCATTTTTGTCCCTTAGATTGGAAATCTAATCCAGTGTTCACTCAAAACAGTTCATCAGGGACTTGCAGTTGCTTTCAGGCAACTTTTCTGTACTCTCTGTAGATGAAGCTGCAGCCCTCTGAAATCATTAATCTATACTGTATAGTACAAAGTACTACAGAGTATGGAGAGGTGGTACCACCTTCAGGCAGGAAAACCCAAGTCAACTGACTTTAAAGCTTTCCTCTCTGTAGAAATTACCCTTTCCACTGGCAAAAGCTTGTCTTGCTCCATTATCTTGTTAATGCTTTGCCAGCTTACACCAGCTGAAGATTTACCACTAATCAAGCACTTCGATGCTGTCAAGTATTTTTCAGCAGTCACTTTCAACATTAGCCATTCCTCTGAATAAATGAAAATAGCTAAACCAAATAAATTTTATCTGTCAATGGAAGAATAAGAAAAAGAAATACCCATGAACCTCAGCTTTTCATATCTCCACATTTCTCAGGAAGTTTCTGGTTTTCTTGGGTCATTTTATTCCCAGTCTTGAATAGACTGTCTGACAGAGTAAGAACAGAACAATATCAAAAAAAGCGAGAAGGGCCAGAGGGTACTTATTTATATGTAGGGACAAGCAATCTCTTTTTTCTACAGATAACAGGGCTAAACCTAATAAATATAACAAGTCACTGATACTTATCTGAATGAGGTTCACATGGGATTATTTCCAATCTCTTGTGTATTTTCTGCCCTTTTTAAGACACATGAATATTCAAGCGGGCAAAAAAAAGGGGTGGGGGCCACTGTTCCTCATTTGACTTGAGAAAAATTATTTATACTGAAGTTATACATCCCCAAAGAGGCCATGTTCTGTAGCTGAAGCCAGGGAAGGATTACTCAAAATGAAAATCACCAATAACAACTTCCTCCAAATCACAGCTAGCCATTCTACCAACAGCCATCCTAGGAGGCACCAAAACCACAGCTATCTCAACATGTAACTAGCAATTACTTTCATCCTTGTCCCCTTATTTGCTCTTGTAAAGGACTCATTAAACTAAGGAATGACAATGTTTCTGAACTGAGCCTTTTAGATTACTTTCCTTCCCAACCGGAATTTATTTCTCATGACCTTAAGAAATATCAGTTTAGATTTTTCCCTTTATTCATTTGGGCTTGTGCTTGATTGAAGCATCCTTCTAGCTGTGAACATGCTGGTGCAGTGGCCTGGTGTGGCCCCTACATTGGTGGACTCTATTTCAAAAATCTGACACTGTAGCACAGTCTAATCCAAAATCCTGAACAGACTTCTCATTCCATGAGCTATTTATTAGGTTAGCTTCTGAAGTAGGAGGTTTAATATCGTGCTTTTCCCCCTTTACCTTGTAGTCTTTTTATTCCCCTTCCATGAACTATTTGAAGAAAGGGAAGATCCTTTAAATGAGCGTAAAGGGGAGAAAATATAAAAAAATGTTGTCAGGCTCTAGTATGAAAACCTAAGGTTGTTTATTTGAAGGTAAAATGTCAGTGCTTTGTTAATTAAATCTCTCAGGAGAAGTATATCTTTTTTAATATGGATGTGTCTCTAGGTGAGTGAGCTCATGAATATTTTCTTTGCATCTTTTTCCCTTTCTCCACCCTAAAGAAAATTAATATATTGCTATGTTGCAGACCTGTTACAGTTTTCGAAAGAGTAAATGGAGTTCATTCTTTTACTTCCTGGGCATTGATTTTGGCTTCATTTGGTTTGGCTTGATTATTCATACTTCTGTCTTCATACAACACTGTATTCCTCGACATTCTTATTTAGTAAAAAATGAACCTGTGGCAAGACTAAAAAGTGTGAAGATGAATTAGTGATGCCAGTACTCAGTGATGATAACATAACAGCTTATGATAATATTGATCAATGACAGCCTCTTCCTTTTACAGTATAAGCACTATTTTTGTAAGAAAGTGCATTGTTCCAAAGTCTGGGTGTTTAAAATCTATAGATCATTTTTCTTTCACTGATAATTTTTCATGGTAATCTTTTGCCTAGAAAAGGTTACATTTATCACTTTTATATTATATCAGTATGAAAAATATATTCTTGCTTTTTTTCTCAGAATTTGTTATTATGTTGTTGTGCCCTTACTGAAAGAATTGAGATCTTTGAGCTGGTAAATATACTACAGTTTTTTAAGAATGTTCTGCAAATCTAAATTTGATAGTTTGCTTAATATTTAGAAATGCCATGGGACCTAATCCTATTTGAGACCTGAACAGCAGGCAGATCAATAAATACACAGTCACATTTCTTTGATATTTCATTGTACTCGGTACCACAATAAATTACAGAACACCATTAAAAAAACTTTAGCTGTAGTACACAAATTCAATGAAAGGCAGGTTAAGTTTAAGGAAAACAAGACAGTTTACAGTCTTAGGCAAAAGGCTAATGTAATATTCAGAAAGAAGCAGTTTTAGCTGATGTAGCCCTCGTGCATCCATAAAGATGTACAATGACACACATGGATGTGAATATAGCGTATTTACTGCATAACTGAGAACATGGCTATCTGAGAGTACAGCCCCAGAAAATAATTACAGAGTAATAATTTTAACTCCAAGGAATGTGTTCCCTAAATCTCCATGCCCTTGGGTTGCCTGTGGCTCCTGACTGCTAAATTCCACCCGTAGTGGCAGCTTTCTTTACATAAATTACTGCCGCTGTCATTTTTCTTCCAACCTGAAATCACCAGCTAACCCTATGTGGTTGTTTCATGCTCCATTTTGTTCCATTTTAAAGCAGATGATTTAGAGGAATTGCTTGGTGGGACATCTTAATTAAGCAGAGACATTTTCAAGGAAGAGCAGTACCATTCAGCAGAACATCTTTCCTCCATGCCCCCCCTCCCAGTATTCTGAAATTGGTGCAGAAATACAGATTCATTAAAGTCAAGAGCTTTTTTTTTTGCTGGCCTGAGGCAAATTCAGAATTTTAACCATACTATTTAGTGACATCTGCCGTTGTGAATTTCATACCTTATTACCCAAGCACAGTTTATTCTGAAAAGGAGTCCTTTCACAGCACAAATCACAGCTGAAACTGTATGGTGCGATCAGCACTTACTTTCTTGGGTTACTTTCCAAAGCAGATGAAGAAACATCCTAGTGATTGGCTGATAAATGAGATACTTTGTTCCTCCTGTCACATGGATTCTCTTCTGCAGTAAATGTTAACAAATGTAGGTGCACACCAGAGTCCAAACAGCTCTAGGACACCAAGCAGTTCTGCAATGCGCTTGACAAGATGGCCTTACTGGTGCACTGATAATTTTTTCCCATCACTCTTTATGCATTTTGCACTAATGATTCCTTGCACTAGCATGGAGTCCTGGGAGCAAGCACCCGATTCCTGTTCTGAGCATAGTGTCCAAACCTACAGCAGCCTCCTCAGATGCTCTCTCCTCTAAGGCCCACAGATTTTGCAGGATAAGCTAACTTTTTTATTAGAAAGTCTCCCCCCAGAGAGCATAGTCAAAGCTAGTAGCTATGATATACACAAATCTCATATGAAAACATAAAAGAGGGCATATAGATGTGGCTAAAACACATAGATATAGATAATATAGAAAATACAGATGTAGCTAACTAAAGGACAGTAGTTTGATGAAAGCAGGTCAATGTGCTTTTCAGGAAAATAACTTTCTTTAACTGTCACTGCAGTTATTTTTTGGATAAAATTACAATTTCAGTTCTCAAAATAAGTGTGTTTTCATAATAGATTCTTGAAAGCGGTGCAATATGATTCAAAATTATTTTCAGAAGGAAGGGTAAGAAGATATCATATGAACATGTAACAATAAGGTTAGGGCAATGGTGCTTATTTTACTCTAGTTTTTCTTTTTACATAGAAATATTTAGTCTTTCCCTCACTCACAATATAATTATATGTTTATTCACAGAGTACTTTGCCTTTTAGAAGAAATTTTCTAATCCGTTAGTACTAACTCAAACAAAAATTTTCTAACACCATGTGTATATATCTCAGTGGGCCAGAAGGTCATCAGCAGTTACTCCAGTTTCAAACATAGTCATTGGTCATTCCTTAAACACTTCACTAATCTTTTTATTAACCTTTAATTAGGTTTCTAATTTTTTGTTTTGTTTTGGCTGGTGTTTTACTCAAACAGACAATTATTCCTGCTAAATGTGCTTCCAAAGCACTAAAGCTGAACACAGCTGTCTTGCACTACTTATGCTGTCTCTGTTGCTTGAAGCTCATCTTCCATGAAGCTCAGCCATGCGAACATTGGCAATCTTCCTCAAATGGTGCCCAAGGTTTTTGCTAAGCTACTGGCAACATCACTGTCAAAAATAGATGAGCATTAAAAAAAGTTGTAGGAGCAGAGGCAAAACCAAAATGTGGGTTTGGTGAAAATAGCAGGATTCGATTACACAGCTAAAGGTGATGAATAGGTTTTATGTGGGGGATAAGGGTCTTGTAAAACCAGATTTAAAAATTCCCCTTAATCTAAAGATTATCTTACAGGAACTTCCAGTGTTAACTTAGGATGTGAATGTTGGGTACCTTGGTTCGTGGCAACATCTGAGAAACAGAGAGCACAGAGTTATGGCCGTTCAACCCCAGTTCAAAGCAAAGCATTGGTGTCAGAGGTAAGTATTGCTAGAAGAGCATCTGAACATTGTTCACCATCAAAGTAGTCTTAGTACATTATAAGCCTGGTCTTCTGATTTCCCTTTTGCTTTCTAACAGTGATTTGACTTCCTGGCATACAGAGTGAGGTGGGAGTGTAGGAAGCCTGAAGGATATGATAGTGCCCTGCAGCTACATGCTACTTTGAATGGTATGAAATGAGGTAATGAAATACTACTGCAAGAACAAACAAGGGGGTGAAAATGCTCTCATGATAGTCAAGCCTAAGAACAGCATCTTTCATTAGCAACAGCTGTCTTGCAGTGGCTGAGTTCAAAGTCCATACTTGTCATTTCGATTTTGTGAAAGATGCTGCACTCGTCACCTACTGTCTATTGAAATGCTACTTGCAGGCATCCATGACACACAGAAATGCACAGAAACACAGTCTGGAAGAATCATGCATTTTTATTGCCCTTCCAAGATGTTACCTTAACAGAGGTGGACTGTGTATTACCACTGTGCTTCAGACCTGAAAAACAACAAAATGCCAGTGGTGTGGTTTCAATTTCAACAACTCTGTCAAATACTGGTTATGTCAGTGGAAAACACAATATCTACTCAAAAAGATCTAGCAGCTATTAAATGTAGGCTGATACTAAAGAAGAGATTGAGAAGGCTAATAGCCCTCAGTTGCCTTTTTTGTTGTGCTCTGCTGAAAGCCAGCACAGCAGGGAGTGGCAACTGTGTGAGAGGACAGGACTAGCTGATCTGGTCAAAATGCCTGTGTGTGTTTCTGATGATACAGCTGAAAGTCTTGTGCCTTTTCGGATACTGTCAAGTCTCATTATCACTCTACAGGAGACACACTGATCTGGCAGAGTTATATTATGAGAAATCAAATTACCCACAATGCAGAGGGCCTGAAGCACTCTGCAAATTACTGCTGTGTGCTCAACAGGGAGCCTCAATCCAAGTAAGCCTTTCTATGGGGCAGTCTGTGTTGGGGAGCTATGGTCTTCATCATTATCACACAACTACACACACAAACACACACTCCTCGGCATTTGCAGCTGTGGAGGGAGGAGGAGCTGTGTGCTCAGCCAAAATAACTTTCACAGGCAAATATGGAGAAGTACTTTATCAACCTTTCGTGCCAGTGACCTTGTGTGTAGCGGGTAAAGACGGATTGGCATTCTTCTGGAAATGGTGCAAAGTTGGCCATTTGATCCTCAATATGTCTAAAACCTGAAAGTTTAAATACCTATCTGCTGATATGAGATTTGTACCTGTATACTAGCCTCACGATCTCAAGAAGCAGAGCAGAGAATTGCTTTTGCTTGCAGCTGCTTGTTGAAATCTCCAAGAAATAACATCCAGCAAATGTTAGTATCACAAAAAACTTGTCTAGGGCAACCTTAATATTCCCTTCTGCCAGGGGATGGAGTTCTGAAGTGTTGTGTCAGCCTTGTGCTAGACCTCTGCAGAGGGGGCACATTATTATCCTGTTTATGAGCCTCATTTTGTAGAGCAGTATGATATTGTGCTGTTTGCTATTATAAGCCCGCAACAAAAGCAGATTCCTGTCCAAACAACTGAAGTCTGTTATAAGCACAGTGCAAAGCTCAGGCAAAACCAATGCATTTCTTATCTTACACTTTTTCCAAAGGTTTGCTGAAAACAAATTAACTTACAGTGTAAGAGTCAATGTCCATTTTAGTAAATGCTCTTCATGATCGCTTTCAGCCAGCCTGCTTTTTGCCTGCAAAACTGAACAGAAATGATTGAAAAATACTGTTATAATAAGAAAAAAAGTTGGTTGAATTAATGATTCTCATATTACATTTCATATGACTTCACTGTTATGGATCCATTAAAAAACAGGAAAAGAAGGGAACTTTGGGGGACATTTGTGAGGAGATCGGGAAATTCCATAGACTACATGTATCTGTTCTAGGCAAACTTTCCTAAAACTTTTCTTGCTGCTCCTGTAGTGTTCACTAAAAATAATGTTCCTGAAGACTGTGATACATTTAGTGGAATATTTTACTTTTGCTGGTTTGATGAAGAAAGCACAAGTAAAGCAGCTTTACCAAATAAGTTATCATACCAATGAATACGAGTGTATCTTTCACGTACTTTGGTTCCTAAAAAATGATCGGAGTGCTTGTATATACTGTACAGCACCAATAAGAAATCTTCTGTTCTCTTTTTTTGCTTGTCTTTCTGCAGGAATAGAGTTTATACACCTGGAGCCTTTGTTATAGAATTGTTTCTAAATAATCAACAGAAAGAGGTATGTGAAAATTTGAGGAGCTTTTATCATGTGAATGTTACAAATAACAACATGTCCAGGGTATTTTTTCTAGCAGCAGTTAAACCCCAAAATGACAGAAGCAGAATTATGTCGCTAAATTATTATATGGCCTCTTTAATTGCAACTTTAATAACAGAAGCATACCCTACAACTCAACACTGGAATAGACCTCAAATTACTCACTGTGTGTCAGGTGCAGTTACTGCACAAAGAAAAGGAGGAGAACAGAATATCCTAAAAAAAAGATTCATTGCAGGGGCATGTATTATAAAGGGAATGTCTTACATGGTAAAATGAATCACAGTCCCATGGCAATATGATAACCTGCTCCTTGACTTTTTCTTTAATCTGTCCATGATATTCCTAGGTAACATGCTTTCTCTTCAGAGCTACAAATATGAAGGATAAAAAAGGCTATTTTATTGAGCTGTTTTGCCTTCAATGTTTGCTTTTGATTAATGACATAATTGCATTTCTTCAAAGGATGCTACGTAAATAAGATTTGCCTTTTGAAATGATGGAGTAGGGAAGGATTTAAATAATTTTAAAAGTCTCTGTCATTGCTGACTTTTTAGTGCTTTAGCTTTGTGAAAAATGTCTGGTTTAAACCTTAGGAAGTACCTGGAGAGGTCAATAGCAGTCAGGGACCTTGAAAAGTAAAGAAGAATCTAACAAAATACCCAGCTTTGAAATACTTAGAAAAATGACTGGACACACTCATAGGACTGGAGTCATTAATAAGACATGGAGTCTTTCATCAGTCAGTCATTATGTTTCTATAGAAGTTTAACGTGTTATTTGCACCAGTATACATGTAGTTAAAATACTCCAGGTTAGCTCTGCTGACTTTAAAATTAAAGGAACACTTGTTTAACTCACAATAAATGGTGCTCAGTGAAAACTAGCTGTTTTACTGAAAATTTGGGTCTTCAGTTATGGTTAATTTTTTGTTATATGAAACAATCTTCTTATATAAATTTTCCAAATACAACTATTTCTCTCAGGGAACTGGGACGAAAAATGTTTCATATATTGTCAACCTGACTTTTCTGAATTTTTTAATGTTTTGAATAAATTTAATTTTGTTTCAGTTTGAAAATTTTCATTCCACTCCAGTTAGAAGAATTCCTTATTTTCACCTTACTCCTCCTTTATCCCATTCCGCATACAATGGGAGAAACCACATGTTCCTCCTAATTTAAAAATTAAATTTTATGAGGAAAAATATTTTGCTCCCTCATTTTGGTCAAGGACTTCTATCAGTGACTTTAAACCTACATTTCTTTTGAATACATCCAGGTCACTTTGTACTCCAAAAGGTATGGCTGTTGCACTGACAATTTGCAAGCACATGCAATAGAAAGTTTCTGAATTTGCCTAAAATCAGGATAAATGTGCTATTTAATATAGCTGGATTGTAGCACTTGGGATGCTTCCTCTAAGCCTCCCTGTTCCCTCATTGATAATGAACAGTATCCCAGATGTAACAGAGAGGTTTGCTGTTGATCTAGATATTTCCTTTTTTGGAAGTATTGTTAATTCCATAGACTTTCTTGTTATTAGATTGTAAAGAACACAGATACACATAAAGGGGCCTAATTCCCCCATGTCCTGTGTGCAAATATGGACTTCCACTTAACTCATTTCTTGCTAAACTGTAGATTTAACTCTTATTTTATATTAACTTAGTGATATCTATGTAACAAACATATTGCTAGATTTCTGGCATTATACTTGCTATTAAAACAGGGGAAAACATATGTTTTTCATCTATAACACATGTAATACCCCAGCCACTGTAGGTCCAAAAGCTCTGACTGAAACTGCTTTGATTCTCAGCATTGTTGACCTGGTATTAGATTAGTATGAAATACTACTTTTTCCTACAATGTGATCTAAACCAAGAGACTTAAGAGTGAATGAGCCATGTGTTCTTCAGATTGGGTTAAGCATAGTATCGATTGTTTTCTTCTTCTATATGTCAGTGCTCTGCTTCCACATATATCTCTTAAATCTCAAATGTTCAGGAGCAAACATAAACAAGAAAAGCCAGGAGTTAAACTCTGGGAGCATTGCCTCCCCCAGCATATATTGACAGAACATGACTTTTTGCTACCGTATATGTCTAAGTGATCATTGATTTTGATGCTTTACCCCCTGGTGGGCTCCTCTAGGCCACTGAGCAAAAGCCCTTGCTTTTACCAGCAGGACTCTGTCCACTAGTGACTGTGCTAATGACGAATGGCAGAAGGAGCACAGCAAAGGGGGAAAACCTCTTGCGTTCTATTTTTAAGGACAAATGTTGTCCATTCCTTTCCTGTTTTCTTTGCTTATCTGCTTTCCAGAGCTCAGGTCAAACGCTGCAATGCAAGATATTTGAGGTGGCTTTAGTTCGGCTAATTAAGAAAGGTTTGCATTAGCCTCACTACAGCCCGTTGCTTTTTCTCAGGCAGGACTGATAAGCCTCGAAGGAGTCTGCACGAGAAATGAGGAAAAGCATTAGAAGCCTGGGTGATGATTTCAGGATTTGGGTTTCCTGAATGTCAACACTCAGATGAGCAAACTACACTAAAAAACAGAAACATGTTTCCTAAGCTTGTGCCTCCTTTGTGACATGTAGACACAGGGCTGCACACAGTTTCGGTTGCATATAAAACTTACCATCTCAATTATTTTGATGTGCTCCTGTACTAGACATTTCCTGTTGGCTTTATTTGGGAGACATGCCACTGTGGGTGACAGCTGTTGTGAAATCCTAGAGGTGTCATTGGCATATCAGAGGCATCAGAGGGATGGCAGAGAGGACAGAGGAGGAAGGTCATAGAATTTGGAGGAATCCCATGTTATTTATATGGGAAGAAGTTCTATGCTCATGGGTGGCAAACTGAGCATACAACCTCACCCTTTTTGGAAAGGCAGCATTCTGGCTCCCAGAAGTGACTGTGCTGGTTGGCTTGTAACAGTGACTAAAATGTGAAGGAATCTTGACTTTCCTTTCATGACTGAGGAACATCTAAAAGCAGTTACAAGTTTGAATTATGACCCTTTACTAGCAAAAAAACCACAAAATAACTTGCTTGTAAGAACAAAAATCACCTGACCACAATACCTAATTTGATCCATTTAATTTGATAGTACTGAAGTTAATAAACTATAGATAAAGTAACACATAGAAATAGTAATCTATTAGATAGAAACAGGCTAGTAATCTATACTCTACAGGTAAAGTAATTGCAAAAGAAGTCAGTGAGGGAGATTGAATGGGATCATGGAATATGAGCTGCAAATGTTAGGCAGAAATAAAAAGAAAAGCTTTAATTTCCTCACTAGAAAAAAGAGAAGTTACAAAAGGTGTTTTTGTAAGCAATTAAAATCTTTCAGGTTCATATAAGAGGGAAGAACAGGTGCACAGATCTGACAGTTCATGGTGTTTCAGAGTGTTGAATAAAAAAATGCTCTTTCTTGACTTTTTTTACAATGCTCCAATGCAACTGTTTGCTGAGGCCCCACACAGTATTTAGTGGGTTAGTAGAAACAATGATAAAAGTTCCTTCAAGATGTCAGTGCTTTCTGTCTGGATCTGGGAAAGTGTACTGAGGCAGGACAGCCCAGCACATGAATATGCTGTTTTCCAGGTATCAATAAATTATCAGATTACTTCTAACTACAACACTCCTATAGATGTCTCTGAGCATCCAAATGGCTGAATCTAGGTGGTAGCCAAGTAGCGGTACAGCCTAAGAAAAATAAAAAAAAATCAAACCAAGGTACCTTCAAGGACTGTATGTGAGAAAAAAAAATTAATCTTTCTCTTGAAAAGATTTCTGCTCAATTGCGGTGTGATTAGTTGCATAACTAAATCACTTGACCTAATTAATAAAGAATCAGGGTGTCATAAACGGTGCCAGCACAGAGCTTAGCATCTTTGCACAGAGGTCTGGTCTGCAAGCAGTGTACTGAAAGCACCACCACGACCCAGTGATGGCAGACACACCGCTCCCAGAGAACTGCCAGCAGCTAACCAAAACACACCAAGAGGTTGATGGGCGACCATGTGAGCTAAACTACCACTGCCACTTGGAAAATAAGATATATCAGGTATGGACATCCTTTCCCCCAAGAATATATGAAAAGAATAATTACTCTCATTATACTTTTTTACATTTTTATTCTTTTCTTCAACAGGCAATAGTAGAAAATTTGCCTGTTCTATCAAAAAGGAATTTCAGGGCTGGCTGGGATATTATTCTGTTCTACACATGCAGAATGTCACAAAGAGTATTGTGTTACTTGTAAATGCTAATTTCTTGGTTCTGTGCCAGAACTTATGGCTATATACATACATAAAATAAATATGACGGCAGTTATACTCTCTAACAATGTTGTTTTCTGTAACATTCCAGAACCAATATACTTTTTTCCCAGGATAAACAACAACCAATGAATTTTTATTAGGTATCTTAAGTTTTCTCAAGAATATTTACACCAGCAATATCAGGTTCTGGTCTTGGTTCTTGTTTTAGTAAGCATTACTTTAGCATGTGGTTTGTCTTTACAAATAAGCTTAAACACTGCTATTAATTATTAATTGCTGGATTTTGTATATTTTTTTTCCCCTTGCTCTTTCTATAGCTTACTTTTTCTTGCTCTTTGTATGGCATGTTTTCATTCCTTTGGTAGGTACTCAGTTCCTTGTAACAATGGCAACTGTATCATTTCAGATATTGCTTGACCTCTGCCTCTCATCCACGCATACCTAGCATAAATGTTTTTTCAGTGCTCGATTTAAAGTTTAGCTCATTGCATTCCATCTTTTCTCTTTGAGCATTTATCATTCCAGCTTTCCTCTTTCTCAGTGTTATTTTGAATATCAAAATCTGGTCCATGTCCAGCTGATAATTAATAAGTGCCTCAGTCTTTAGCCTGCTATTCCAGTCTCTTGATATAATTTAAATATATTTCCTGACAGGTGGGTTGCTAAAATTCTCTTCCTTGCTGCAGCAGTGTTATCTAGTGAAGAGTGCAAAAGCTTTGCTCCTTTACAGGTTTATTAAGTTTTTATCTGTCCTTTTTTTCATATAACCAGTCTGTTTCCTGAAAATACAGCAGGAAGTAAAGGCTAAATGCTGCTCACTCATCAATTTATTTCCAGGCCATATACATGGGGCAAAGGTACTCCATTTGCGTTTTGTAAACTTCATTTTGGAAGTAAAACGTTTTGTTTTTCTTTCATCACCTCTGCTTACAGCAGAATTAGATGATGTGATGGATTTCTCTTCCCATCAATATTTTAAATCTGGCCCGGTTATGCTTTGCAGATTGGCAAAGGTCCATTAAACATTAAATTTGGATCTTCCAAGAGTCTATGGGACTTGCAGGACAACAGGGCATTTCTTTCTCTGTTCTTACTTGTCCTGCTCTCTGCTTGTGTAATGTGACCATTAGGCTTTCGTGACATCTGCTGAAGAGAGTGTTGATTTATGGCAGATGTTTACTTTCAGAATAATTTTTCAGGGAAATGGATTGCCACTGCAAACGATGAATGCTAGAGAACCTGCAGGTTTTAGAAGAATTGCTTCAATTATTTGTAATAGACACTCAGGATGCCCATTCACCACCTGCCTTAATAGGTTCAGAAAGACTTCACTGGTTTGACAGACAGCAGGGAAGTATTTCACAGGACCATAAACCAGCCATTCCTTGGGAAAAATCTGCAAAATTAATTTCTCTCTCTGCAACCTCTTGGGTATAATCAGATTGTCATACTAAGAGATAAAATAAATTTTTCCCTGGATGGCAAAAACAATTCATACCAGACACTCTTTGTCGCTCTTGAGTGACTATCCTTGACAGACAAAATTGAGATTCAAAACTAATGAAAATATTTACAGTCTCGCATATAATATGTTTGTCTGAATGGGGCAGACCAGAGGGTTCAAAGTGTTACCTTCTTCCAGAGCCTTTGTGGCTTGTGTCACTTTCTAATAGTGAAATATGCGGAGTCATTTACACTGGCTTTGTATGATCTCCATCAAGTCATTTTTAACCACGATTTTGGTTCCTCATCTTTTCTCTGGCCTCAGTGGAAATACACCAGGTTATATTGGTTGAAGATCATGCCCCTGTGGTTTGACAGGATTTTGGTCATGAATCCTGGCCAACTGATGCTTTAAAATTAAGCTCTAAGTTAAAAGAACTCCCAGGACCTGGGAGGGTATGAACACTGCAGCCAAAGGAGCTTTCCCCTTAAATGTAAGTTTCTTTGTTCTATTCTGCATTCTTTATTACCTCTAAACTCATCTCTAACCTTTTCGCAAGGCAGTTCCTTGCACTTGCATCTGCTTTTACCAGGGAGTAAAGGCTGCCGTGGATGCATCGAGCACTGGTGCATGCTCTGACACCTGAAAACCCTGTGTGGGAGGGAACACCTGGAGAAACTCACATTCATCCTGCACATGGTCTCCCCATTTGGGGAGCCATGGGGTGCTTCTCCCCGGGGGTGGTTAAGAGTGATCGAGCACTGTGGCAGGTGCCAAACTCTGGGAGACAGATTGTCAGAACTCAGCAGGACAGAGCCATGAGCAACCTGGTCTCCATTTGCGGTTGGCCCTGCTCTCAGCAGAAGGCTACTTTAGATGCCACCATTCCAGATGTCCATTCCATCTTCTTTCTCCCTCCTTCTATACTTTCCTCTCTCCCTTTCTCTTGCTCCCTATCTTTTTCACTGTTTCTTTCTTCTAAATGGAAATGAAACGTAGCATTTTTCCCTCAAATGCTGAAAAATTAATGAATGGGCAAAACTCGCATTTATTAAGTTCAACAGTCAGAAGTGTTGAATAACTACAGCAGGACTAAACTCCACTTGCTCCTGAGTTTTAAAAAATAAAATAATTGGGAAAAGATAGCTGAAGTTTGAGTTGTTTTTTGCATTTGAAGTCACACTTGTGACATTTTACTTCATGTTTACGAGAAAGCAGTGTTTTGGTATTGATGTGTAATTGGTAAAGGACAGCCGGTATAATTAAACCATGAAAAGGAGAAAAAAATGCAGCCAAAGGACATTATTTATAGGTCACCCCTCATTTGTAAAAAAAGGTTATTTTCTATTTGCAAATCTGCATTTCATCCTTTAGTTCTAAAATACACTATTTTTTCCCTAGTCAGCCTCTTAGCTTAAGTTCTGAACAATTTACTTAATGAATTTTAATTATTTTCTTTCCGAGATGTTTTTAGTACTAGCCTTCAATGACTACATCATTTGGGATAGGAAAATATTGGAATACTTTGGATTTCAGTAATCTTAGCACACATCTAGCCAACTCTTAGAATATTTTTCACACAGATAATACAGTAATGCTAATTCTCCCTTAGAGGAAATACAGCAGGTGACTTTATTACATCAATTCTTGATTTAATAACACTTAGACTAATTTTTTTTTAAAATAAGACTAATAATTTCTTGGAAGGTTGTACTGCCTCAGGTAAATTCATTAGATGTCCTAGACAGGCTTTCATTTCTCAAAAGCCTCAAGCTTAATTTTCTTTAATACGCTAATAAAAGGAAAGATATATTCTGAAGCAGTTTTGTAATAGACTAACAATTATTAAATACAATTTAACAGGAGAAATGCACCCTGATCAGTCTGTTAGTTATTTTTTAAGGCACTTCTTTAAAAAATTTCATTTTAAGTAAACACCCAGGAAAGCTGATCAGTGCTTATAGGTGTAGAATGGTTATTCCATTTGATGAACAGATTAATGGTGATCCAAACTGAGGGTGTCTCTCTCTTTTTAAAAATGGTGGCTGTGCATTTTCAATATGAAGTAATACATACTTTTAATAGACAATTCATTAAAATAAAGTCCTGAGAAGGAATGCCATGAGAAAAGTCTATGTTGCTGACCATAGGAGTACAAATGGATTCACCTTTTATTGGAAAGTGCTTAGAATCAAATTAACCTCTCCCGTCGTCATGGAGAGCAAGCGTGAGTGCATATGCCTGTCAGATGTTCTGAGGTGTTATTTCCTAGCAACTAGAAAATGCTAATTCATGACTTTGATTAAATTGTCTGGGCTTGGCCAGACCTCAAAACTGCCTTTTTATGCTTTGGATTTTTTCTCTACTAAGATACAAAGGAAGGAGGTTATTGCTGCACTTCACATGGCAAAACAGTGTGGAGCATTATGAAAGTGGAATGTAAGGAGGAAGAACAGAATGCAAGTGCGTTGACAGCCACATGAAAATGTAATGTTGAAAGGTATGCTGGTTATAGGATCAGTTTCTTGATAAATCTATGGTTTTATAATATAAGATGATGCATAATATAAATCTTGACTGCACTTATTTATCTAAAAGCTTAAAGCAAGAAGCACCTTTCTAAACACTCTAATATTGAAAAAAATAAAATAATACTCTAAAATTAGCCATAAGCAACCTTTAAATATATAAATTAATAAAAATCATCAAGCTGCACTAAACATGTAAAAATATTAAATATTTAGTTCACTAGCTGTGACCATATGTGCTTCTTGAAAAGCCCTCTAAAACAAGCCTCATGGCTCCACTGTTGTTCCACATAGTCTGTTACTTTCAAACTGAAAAAAAAGTTTCAGACACTAGCATGCCAGCAATTGGGGCACTGCCGTGTTCTCGTCTCTGGGTCAAAGCCTGAGCCACCCTGTGGTGGGGCAGACAGGAAGGTCCAAGAGGGATGGAAATGGTGGGGAAGGATTCACAGGATTCAAGAGGATGCTGGGGATTGAAAAGTTAATGCACATTGTTTTTCATAGAATCATAGAATCATAGAATCATTCAGGTTGGAAAGGACCTACAAGATCATCAAGTCCAACCATCATCCATGCCCACTAGACCATGTTACAGACTATCCCATCTACACGCTTTTTGAATACCTCCAGGGATGGTGACTCAACCACTTCCCTGGGCAGCCTATTCCAATGCCTGACAACCCTCTCAGTGAAGAAATTTTTCCTAATATCTAACCTAAATCTCCCTTGCCGCAACTTGAGACCATTTCCTCTCATCCTGTCTCAAATTGGAAGTTGAATCATTCTCTATCCATTGACAAGAAAAGAAGAAACACTAAGCTTAGGTATACTCTCTAAAAACCACACAGTATTTTATGTTCTATTATGTTCATGTCAATAATTTAGAATTCTTTTAATTTAGAATAACCTGTTGAATTGGAATGTTTGCACAAAAAAAGAGGCTGAAGAACTTGTGAATTCTGAGTTACTTTCGTTGACTGAGAAACTACAAAGTCAGTTTGAAGAAGAACTGGAGCGTATGGATGTACGTTTATTACATCTATTCTTATTACTCTGGGAGTAGTCTGTTCTTCCTGCGCTACTGCCTGAAGTGCCATATGCATCTTAGGCTATTGATATCATGTTAGAAAGAGGTCCATAGTGCGACTGAACACCTGCCCCACAAATAAAAAAAGTTTGGTGTGATTCAAGGAGTGCAGTTCATAATCACTTGGTTTATATTTATAATAGGTTGTCAGAGATGAATTATGTATAGCTCATCCTGCCTGGATGCAGAGAGATACATTTCAGTGATCTCCCAAATTTCTTTTAATCCTATCTTTTATGTCTCTGTACATGAAAATGACTGGGCAGTTGTTCCTAAAATGACAGACAGACTTTGGGGCATATGTGGAACATAGTAATTCTATGTTTTGCAGTACCAGAAGAATAAATGAAAGTTTTGATATCTAAGCTTCTACAACAAAAATATACATTCTTATCCAGTTTACCTGGACTATTTTTTCCTCTCTGAGTAGAAGAGACCATGTTGAATTCTTATAGTGTACTTACAGACAGCCTTTTATCATGTCGTATGCCCCCTTACTAATTTATTTCACCATATCCAGCAAATAGTTTAATAATAACCAGTTTACTTAAATGTATTTCTTTAGAGAGACTTCAAAGAGATGGCTAAACAGAATGAGCAGAATTGTAGAAACTTGTATAGCTATTTTAAGGAGGCAATGAGTTTCTGGGATGTCCATCAACTCAAACTGTCGCAGCAGGAAGGTGAACTTCAGAAGAATTTAGATAAATACAGACGGAAACAGGATAACTCAATACAGGTATAAACATAAAAACGAGGATGTAGTAAGAGGTAAAGAAAGGACTTCTTGATGCAGAGAACCCTCTGGAATTCAAAATACCTGGTATAAAATTTAAAATGTAATCTTCGACATTTATACTGGAATTTCTACAGGGTAGTTTCATTCTGTCAGGTACATTGTTTGCTAACTGCTTGATTCACACTTAATGTACAGTCATATCTTATTCTTGATATGGCAATGGTGATAAAGATTATATTTTATGTATTAAGTGGCTGCAAGTTTCTATTACTCATAAGATCTTGTGCAGATATAGAGTCTTGTTTGTATGTCAAGTTTGCATATTACGGGTATAACATGCAACTTGGGGTGGCAATGTCGGAGATGTTAATTTTCTATGAAAGATCTTCATAGTAGAAGAGTTTTGGTGAGGTAGCCTCCCTTCTTGGTGTAGAATCTATGTACATAATTAAATTATTTGAATGCTAAATAATTATGAAGCATTTTAGTAATTACTAAATAATTTTTACTGGGTTCTTTTTATGTGGCCTTAGGTGATGGAAGCTAATCTGGATATAATTTTGGATAAAATGAGAACAGCGAGCTCTGAAGAAAAGCTGAAGAAATATTTGGAGAAAACCCTTTCTTCTTTAGATGACATTAGAGCTAGGTATGAATTTTGTAGTGCAAACTTTAAAAGTAAAGCATATTTGAACATTGGTTGTAGGTCTTGTTTATGCTGTAGTGCGAAAGTGTGGAAAAACACTGCTTGCTACTTCATATAATAATGTAAAATAAAATAATTTCCGTATTGAACAAGGTTAAGGCAAATAATACTCACATTTTAGAAGTAGGACTAAGAAAGGCTGGTATAATTTCAAAAATATTCCAGATCAGTATTATTATGTACTACACCATGTCACTCATGCCAATGGGATAATTATTTATTCAGAAGGTAAAAGTAGTAATTCAGATTCTTGAATCACAGGGATCAGAAAGCAGGTCTGTGCCATCACCTGTGCTCACAGATTTGATCTCTTTCAAAGTCACAATAACTAGAAGTTACTAATAACTTTCAGATAGCCAAAGTTTATATTTTGGTAATTTTTGTGTTACATTTCTCATGATCAGGCATTTGCATCTTTAAAAATCGCATCAAAATTGGCACATACCACTCTCCTTGCTGAAGGTCTTAGCAGAAGCTTTGAGGATTAAATAGCCAGAGAGGAAGCAGTTATATTTTCACACCCAGAAGGTCTTTTCTGTCTATTAAATGGGAGGCATATTAGAAGAGCGATGTGGACCTGCGAGGCAGATACACACACATGTACACACCTCACACTGTAATTGTGTTTAGAGCTGTTGGTTCAGTACTCTTTATGTTCATTAGGTCAATTTAAAAAAAAACTCTAAAGGTAATGTTCTTTTTTTGGTGAGTGAAAATACAGTGAGAGGTTGCAGAGATGGAATGTAATCTATCTGAACATTTGAACACGTACATAGATTGCCCATAATTATCTTCCTATGGGAGAAAAAGCAAATGTGTATGTAAATGAAAACAGGTGTGA
>JAVJGG010000029.1:1036734-1069943 GCA_035590195.1 Aviceda cuculoides
AACCATTAGTTTTCATTTCCAAGTAAAATGAAAATAAACCAGAAAAGCTTCAGTCAAAGCTGAGCATGATACAGAACTAACATGAAAGACAGTATTTTGACCTCTCACTTCTAATATTCCTTCTGTAGGTACAGGTCTTGAATGGTTTCCATCCAAAATGAAAGATCTTAAATACTTTATTGTGAATATTTCTTCATTTTGTGCATTTATATATTTGTAATGAACTGATCTCTACTAACAAGCCATTGTAGTGATTGTGTTCAGGCGAAACAGATAGAGTACAATGTTTAGCCTAAAGGTTTTATGAGATTGGTAAAAAAGTTAGATTTGTATTTAAAGACATTGTAGTCATATTCCATACATACTTGAGTCTCTTAAACAGTGATCTTAAATTTGACAGGTATGAGAGATTCAACCAAGTTCTAATGGATAAAGTAACGGCTTACCCAGAAGCTATTTTGTGGGAAGTGCTTTCTTATAGTATATCCATCAACCAATATTTTAATGTAAAGGAAATCTTCAAACAGGTATAAAGAAAACAAATTTCTTCTGGTTTAAAATCTTACTGGTCTATTAATTTTTCACTTTTGGGAAAATTTACATTAGCTTTAAAATTTAGATCATATAAACTAAAGCATTGTCTTGGCCGTAGGACTGAAGTGCTTTTGGTAGAAATAGAAGGGGGAACACAAAAGCTTTCTCTGTCCCACACTTTTAACTCTGTCCTTGTTACAAACTGCATTTTAGCAAATTCACCTGCCTTTTAAACAGAAAACTGCAAGGTAGCAAAATTACATTAATCAACTTGAGTGTTATAGCTTGTTTAGAAGTGATCCATTCAAGACTATCATATCGTATTGAAATAGATATATTTTGAGAAGGAATAGAGATTTCTTATAAGCAAGCAAATCCTTATTTTTAAATTGTGTGGATTTGTTGTTGTTGTTTTGCTTTTAGAACTTGCAAGGAAAGACAGACTCCACATTTCAAGATCAAGATAATACCTCAGTGGTACAAACAGGTATTTTTGCTTGCTTGTTTTTCAATCTGTATTTCTTTGGATTGTGATCAGTAAAACTCTGCTTTAACTGGAAAGAACTAGTTAAGGCTTCAGAAGCTGAACATCTGGTGGAGCAGCAAGCTGAGAGTATTGTGCAAGAAAATGAAGGAGAAGAAAAGACGGACTGTTGTCAACAAGAAAATGAAGAAACAAACACAGCTGAGAATGAGAAGACCCTTGCACAGGAAACTGAAGAAACAGAGGAAAAAGAAGATGGGAAGAGTACTGCTCATGAAAGTGAAGAAACTGAGCATGCAGAACAGAGGGTAAGCTTTACACAGGTAAGTGAACAAGAGAATAAATTTGAAGGTGAAGGTAGTCTTGCACAAAATAATGATGAATAGGAAATATTTTTGCTGAGGTAAGGCTAAATTCCTTAAAGTAGATTAGATTTAGGTTTTGCACAAAGCATGCAGGAGTCTTTATTGTTTTCACTTATTTCTGGACTATTAGGGCTTTAGAGCCTTTTTATGGGCAAACGGAGTGTATAAAACAGTTTACGACCATTCGTTTTGTACTGCTTTTACCCTTGTAAAAGCCTTTTGCATTGAATTTTTTATTTAAATCTCTTTCTGTCTTTCATCATAGTATTCTTAACCCATGTTGAATGATTTAAGCTGCATTTGTATCTAAGTATTAGTTTTTCAGGTCTTTGGTCACGCGAATTTATTACCGTAACAAAAACCTTTTAAAACATTGATGACTCTCCCTATTGAGACTTGCAAGCATATTCTGTGTATGAATGTTGTCCAAATTGAGGACGAGAGCATAATTCTTAATATCCTTCAGATTCTTACATTAGCTTGTGCACTGTTAATTCTATGCTTATACCTTTAAAGGTAACAGATGATGATTTCCAGTTGTTTCCTAGGCTATGTTCAGCAGCAGCAAGGCAGAAAGCTCTGAAATTGCCATGGAGACCTTTTCCACTTCTAGTGGAAACTCTTACACAGTTCTTGCAGTTGAAGAGGCAGGAAAGACTGACATCCCAGAGACTTATTTTACAAAATATGAAAAAAAAGAACCACTTCCTATGTACCTGAAATATGTACTTATCAAAGAAACCACATTTGTAGAGCTGAAGAAACGGTTAGTAGAAAACAGTTTATGTTCTTTCTTTCCCTTTAGGTAATAGACAAATTTCAGCTATTTGGAAGAAACATTAGACTAAAGATGCAAAACATATCAATTATGTTGATGTTATTCCTCTTTTTAAATTGATAGAAATAAGAGAAAATTTTTATATTGCTTTCCATCCATAGCTCTCAAAGTACCACACAAGCATTTACCTCTTACAGAACATTCATATTTTACAGAAAAATATTTATTGAGAAAACATATTACAGAAAGGCAAGTAATTTGCCCAAATTCCCTGCAGAGCCATGAAGGTAAAACGCCTGGTACTCATTAGTATGCAGCCAGCTCAAAAACTCTACCAGTCTTGTGCAAATGGTAATGAAACAATATCTTCCTATAGTCAGAAGTTAAATTCTTAGAATTAAAATATTTAATAAATTCTTATTTATTACTTACTGTTCCTCACTGTAATATTTCTTTTTCAATCATAGGATTCGCCTCTGCTTTTTTGAACACTTGGAGAAATGGTTTGCAGAGTCCTTGCCCAACTCCCATGCCTTTGTAGCTGCCAAGAAAGAGGAGCTGAATTCAGAACTTCAGCTACGTCTTCACTTGCATCAGCAAAGGCAGGAGAATATAGAGACACATATCTACAATGTTAGAGCTGGTACCAACTTTTTTTTTACTCTGAGCATTACATGTCTTCATTTAGAGATGATCATAAGTGGACCAAAATGTGTTTCAGTGTCAGCTGACTCAGTAGTAGAGGACAATAGGAAGCAGTTGAGTGTCTACTAATTCCTAGTATAATATGTTACTCATATATTTTTAAAAAGATGTTTTTTTTCTATAGCTCATACTGGTTTGTGCTATGTTATGTTTGGAAAATAACCAACAGTGCCTTGATCAATGACTTGATTGTGAAAGATGTAGAACATTCAGTTTCTGTTGTCCATATTTGTGAATCCTCATTCTCCTTGGAATTATTTAACAAGAGTTTGCAATGTACAAAAAATAATTTTTAAAGTGTTGCAGAAAAAGAGTTGGCAAGTGTTGGGAGAGATAAATGCCAGGGCTTGGCTTCTGAATACATGAGAGGAAGGATTTAAGCTATATGAAGTATCACTGAGCTACAGATTGGGCACTAATCAGAATTCTTTTTTTGTATGAGAAATGTCAAGTTTTTCTGCTGGAAAAGAAATTATTTAAGACAGATTTGTTGGTCTTTAACATATAAACTAAAAATTCTCTTTTGGAAGAACAGGAAAATAATTTTTCAATTCCACTTTTTCCTGCAAAGAGGACAGGTGCCTTTTCTGGCAGTTTTCTTGAGGTTGATCAGCTGGCTCTTGATTTATCCAACTGTCATTCCAGAAGGGAGACCAAAAATGATTCCCCCCCCAAAAAAATAGGGAGAAGTGTATTTTCCATTAAAAAAAAAACAAAACCCTTTACCTTTACTTTTGTTACAAGACTGAGAACAGAGAGATAATAGAGATGTCAGCAGTGACCAAAAATAAAGGAAAAAGAGGGCTTAGTGCAAACAAAAGGCACTTGTGATTTGAATGGGTTAGGAGCTGCCAGGGATATATGTCAAACACAGGAGAAAAGTCAAAGAAACAGAATCAGATGTATTTTGTTTGTATGTTTTAGCCACTCTCAGATCTGGCTCAATTTATTTTACCACTGCTTCTGATAATAGGGTGGCTGGTGGTTGTGTATAGTCCACAGTAAAGAGAGAATCATGACCATATTGTAAAACTTTTTTTCTTGTCAGTGGAACTGTTACTTCACAAAGAGCGTCTAGAGTGCCACTGTGCTGGGGTGGTGGAAGCTCTGAAAAAGGAGAAAGCTGAATTTCTCAAATTTTGTGATCAGCAAAATAACATCAGCAAAAACTTACATTCACGAATCCGTGACATAGAATCTGTCCTCCTCAGTGCTCCTATGACTGAGAAGTAAGTGTGCCACAGGTGTTGCTGGCTGCGAACTTCCATAGTTAAATACTCCTGATTGCTGTCTGAGATGTTCCCGGTTTGCATTCTGAATCTATTTTATACGTCATTACTCTTCACTGAAGACTGCTTCATGAAACTTTAAAAAAATGTAAAGAATTTTTGTTTCCTTTCTCTCCATGAAGAAATTAAAGTCAGTACTGAATGGGTGACAATTTTCATATATTTTCAAAGTGCTGGCAGTCTTAAAGTAGAAAAGATGTTTCATCTGTTTAGATTTAATCCAGTTTATTGAACCTGCACAGTAATAGCAATTGACTAATTGGTTTTGAAAGATGCTCGTCAATAGCATCAACTGCTTGCTGATATCTTCCAAGTGTTCATCAGAACAGTCACAGTTCAGTGAGTTGCTTTCAGAATAGTAAAACACTCTTTAGTTCTCAGATTTTGTTCATGTCTTTACAGCCAGCAGTGTCTGAATCATAAGGTGTGCTCCTCTTTCTATATGTTTTCCCTGTCTTCTATTATTTGCTGTTAGGTTAGTTTCTTTCAGCAACAGTCTGCACTCAGAGCTACATAATCATCTGGAAATGATCCAGGTTTCCCTGAGGAGTTACCGGAACTATTTGGAGGAAGCTTTAGGAAAATTAAGGGATACAAATGTGGATTGTCTCAAAGCTTGCAGGTATGGAGATTTCATTAGAGTGTTGTTTATAACTAGTTACCTATTTCTGGGCATCAGCATCTGTTGCACTGGCAGAACAGTAAACTTAAAGTTTATTTTGTTATTCATCTAGTTTGCTATTTAAAAAACAAATTAATTTTGTTAAGCCACAATTATTACACTGTTTTCATCACATTTGTTGATATCTATGTTTTAGGGCTGCTTAGCTAAAACAGTCTTTGAGAAAAGGAAGACTCATAGCCAACTGCTTTTACTCTCCTGGTTGCTTTCAGATTATTTTTGGAGGGAGGTAACTTTTCGCCTGAGGAGGTAAAGTATTTCAGCAAGCGTCTTCAGGAAGAAAGTAAGCGTATTGACTCTTTTGAAAGTTTAATCAAGACAGATATGGAGAAAATGGAATCAAGCGACTTGGAGCAGGTGTGCAGAGTTTCATTTTTTCGTATTTGATGTGATTTATAATCAGCCTGCTCCCAGATTAGGACTGTAAGACTATTCTATGTGGCAATTACATGATGGAAAAAATAAGTAGAAATGGTGAGTTCTAAGATTTAAGTTTTAAAAAGTGAAAATTAATTAGTTCTGTCTCTTGTTTCTGGCATTCTTAAAGGCTACTGAACTTATCAACCAGTCTGAAACAAAGTTTCGTTATCTCTTTGTGAATCGAGTCTTTATGGAGAAGATCCAACGATTTTTGATGAATCTACAAGTGCAAATAAAATCAGAGGTACAAACAGAAACATCAGAACTTAATTTAAATGAACTATAATCTTTTATATTTTACACCACTGAAGAGATTTTTGGCTGAATTCAGAGTGGACAAACATTAACTGACTTTTTATATTCTTTCAAAACCTGTTTTCTGTCATTATCAGCTTAAAACTATGTTTTTACTACTGCTGCAGCTATGCTGGAACACTATGGTCTTGCAGCACTTTGAGTATTTTCATCTGAATAGACCAGATTTTTGTGTGGTACAGTAAAGGAGGACATGAAGTGTTGCTTTCGTGAATTATTGTTTTCAGCTTCTCCTCTGAGTAACAGTGATTGTTTTTCACTTTACCAGTGAGTCTAGTGGCTTCAAAGTGGAGCCTCTGAAAATCCCTTGAATGGGATTTCATTTCACCAATATCTGCTTCTGCTTTAGGTAGCAAGTTCCAATTTGCAGGCAGTGACATTAAACTCTTATCTGGAGAAGCTCCATCAGAAGATAGATGCTTGTGCTCATCCTACTGCAGAAAAAGAAGTAAGTTCTAATCAACACGAAATGGTATTTAATTTGACTTGGTATTAATTTGACTCACTGCGCGTATTTGTATAATGTATAAACTAATATTTTTGAGGTAGACATGTTTATACACACTTGGGAGGTGGGTGGAAGGAGTACTTTACCACAGAATTTTTGCTCAGGAAGGTCCTGTACCTGTTTTCCTGATTGCCAAACAAAAACCTCAGCCTCTATACAATCTCATTACTTCCATGTATGTGTAAATAAAATGGTGATAGAACAGAGTCAAATGATGTTGAGTGCAACAGTCAGCATATTTGAAAAGTCTGAAATAGCTAGTTTAGTAAATACCATCTGTATTATCGTATCTTTCAGGCTTTGACTTCTGAAGAGTTGTATGATTTTGCCATAGTAGTCTTGAAAGAACTGAAAAAGAGGAGCCAGTATCTCGACTGCTTGCTAGTAAAAGCTAGTAAAAGCCTGCAGGATAATGTAAGATTGCATTTAAGTTCTCTATATTTTATTTAATATCAAGTGAATTTTTATGTGTATATGTTTTAATGTTTTTCAGAATCTGTGCTTTGACTTTTCAAATGAAGAAGGATGCTGCATTATGCCAAGCTGTCCAAGACATTGTAACATTAGATCAACTTTTTTAACAGGCTGAGTAAATCAGTCACCACTGAGTTTACTTAATGTTAAAGATGTGCAGCATCACAATAAGTTGCTCGGTTCTTCGCAAAAGTTTATTTTCAAGGTGTAGCACTATTCATAGATACGTATTTCAGGGGTTTCTTTCAATAATTAAAAAAAAAAAAACCTCATCACATGTGCCTGAAGAGATTTTTTTTTTTAATCAAGTTTTTTTTTTTTTTTTCCTTCCTTGTCTGGAAAGTCTGTCTTCATTTTGTAATCTACAGTGGATCATTGTTTTAAGGGTATATACTTAAATTCTGCTTATGATAATTATGAGAACCTACTCTTAACTATTTTTAAGTGTCTCAGAGTTGTATAGCTGTAACAACATTACTACTAGAATTATAAAAAACTTTCTTTCAGCCTGTGAAGGAAAATAGCATATGTTTGTAAGATCTGCTTTAGTAATCAGTACCTACGTGTAATGGTTTCACTAAATGCCTGCTACAGTCAACGGGGTTTCATTTTTCTTCCAATTTCAGGAGGACTTTACCCCTCTTGCAACGGATGTTACGTTACAAGGTCCAATTGCTGTTGCTATTCGAACGGAGTGTCTCAGAGACGAGAATAAAGTGATGCTGATGGGGCTGGATCCTGTCAAATTTCCTTTGTTAAATCCAAGCAGAATGGGAAAGTCTGCAGTTGATGATTTATCAATAAGCGTTATCAAAAATATACTTGAGTAAGTACTTGTTTGCCTAAATGTACTTTTCTGTCATTGTCTTTATTTATGTTTTCTTTGCTATATATACCTCTTCTCTTCATGAGGCTCATGATAACACTACAAGGGGCTTCACTACAGTATTTTTAAAATTTATATTCCAGAAGCATATAAAGGTTTTCCTGAATTTCTATTTTGTAGTTTACCTTTGCATATACAGAACTATTGAATATATTGTTCGTAGGTAATACTACTGCATACTTTCTGATCAGTCTAGCTTTAAAAATCAGTCTAGCTGAGACTCCTTTCTTTTTACAAGCAAGATTTCTAATAGCCAAAAATACCCCATTGTGAGTAATAAGTGACATCTAGTTTACAGCACTATGATACATTTTAGGTATTAAATTTTTGTCTTCTAGAGCCTTATTTTAGTTAATAGGTGATTAGAAGCTACATAGTTGAATGAACATATAAAGTGTGAAATGAACAGCGTGACAAGTGTGTGATTTGCAAATAAATATTTTAATGCAGTTTTGCTTGTAGAAATTCCAGAATTCCAGTTAAACAATTCATTGGTCCCATGGAAATACTTACATTTACACTGTCAGTTGTAAAAGTAATCAAATCTGTTAAATATTATCTCAGAAATTTAACTGCACTTAGCACATGGTAGGGATAGAGAACTTACATAGTTCTCTATATAATATAGTATATAATATAAAATAGCAGGGTATTCAATAGCCGCTTAGCTCTTTTTTTGTTTCAGAATTCAGCCGTCCAGAAAATCTTCAGGCCTGGATCAGGAGAGAAATGATCACTCACATTCATTAGGACCAGGTATGCCAGCATTTCTTTTAATATATTACATTCATCTAAACTGTAGTTCCTAGCATATCACTGAGCAGGTCTAGCATGTTCCAGGCCAGTGGCTTACATGCTAGCTCTAAGAGAGTTATGCATCCCTACTTTTTTCTTGGATAACTTTACTTCGCAATAAGAAGATGATTTTTGGCTCTTAACCAATGAAAGCTGCAGAATGAGAGAATAATTTTATGACGAGTACACATATTTGTGACAGCAGAAGGGAAAAGGGGTGGAGAAGAGAATTAGAAGAGAAGTCATGAAAATATGTAGGGAATCAGGGATCCTTCTCACAGTGTATTATCATTCACTCAAAGGTGAGTGCAGGGGTAATCCCAACAGCTCCCTACCTACCATTCCCATTTCCTCATCTCTCTTCTCCAGAGCTTGACTCCTTCAGCCACTTCTAAAGGTATCATCTCTCTCTTCCACATTATTAAGTCCTCATCACAGCCAGGAGTATGAATGTAGCCCATTCATTCTACTTCTTATTCCCTGCCTTAATGTTGTTTTAAATCTCTTCCCATCTACCATATATTTTCTATGACATTCCCATTACTCATGTGCCAATGCACAACCTTTGTTGCTGTTGCCACTGCTGGGTTACTTCAGTTCTGTCTGTCAGAAATTATTGTTCTTATAGTTGTCCCCTTAACATTGTAAGGAAACATTATAGAAATGAGAACATGAAGCATAGAACCATATAAAAAAGACTTCTGTTGGCATTTATACAATGTTCTTCATCTTTCCTTGTCAAATATAAAGCAATTCCTCCCATATCAAAGAAGAATGCTCACTTAAATGTATCTGATGGAGGTCCTCAGATCTCTGCTACTTACAGCCATGCAGGTCGGACCAGCAAGAAGTCATCTTTTAACAAAAAGTTGCCAAAAGGAAGGTAAGACCCTTGAAAGGAGGAATTCCACTTATAATGTTTCTATGAAGAAATTTACCTAACCTTTGTCCACTGCCTGTTCTTTGAAAAATTCTTAACCCTTATTTGTATTAGCCTTCTTTCCATCTCTGTTTATCATTTGGGATCTCTTCCCTGTTTATGTCATCATGATCAGCTCTGCTTTTTTTGCCTTTTTTTTTTTTTTTTTTCAGATTTTGGCCAGAAAAACATTCTTCTTTTTCTTTTTCATCTATTGTTGTTTTGTATTTTGAAGTTATTGAAATATAGACTAACACCACTCAAATCAATATGGCTTAATTTTCAGGTCTGGTGCCTACATATTATGTCTTCAGTTTAGTACACACATAGATGAAATGAGCTACTGTAATAGTGAAAACAACAGAAAAGTTTTGAAGAGCTGTTGAGGAGAGAATCCTGAGAATTTTTTCCCATCAAAAAATTATTCTCATATAATACTAGTGTTACAGTTACATTTTTCCAAATTTTTCTTCAGTTTCATATCCATCATATGACTGACTAGCTCAAATAATCAGCCAGAGAAGGAAAATACTTGTGGATAGTTTCAAATTAATGTTTTGCCTCCCTAGGATACAGAAATGCACCACACCAGTCCTCAGTGACAAGAGATTCCAGATATTTGGAGAGAAACCTCCAGATTCTGAGTAAGTAATGTATATTTGCAGAAATAGAAGTTAATCTGCAAAAAGCCCAACCTATCTATTTATCTATCTATTTATTTATAATCATGAACTATAGGGTTCACCATTGAATTTTGAGGTATTTAACATTGATATTTATGGATTAAAGTGTTTACAGAACAGTTGCTTTTTGCAGCATAATAATAGTGGATATAAAAGTCATGCATTTTATTCTGTTTAATGTCTGAAATGGGTGGCCTCATTGGAGCCCCTTTTGTACCTTTACAAAAAATGGGCTGGAAAATGTAAAATACCTCATCTTTCAGTTATTTTCACATCTAAGAAAATCAATAAATTTTATACACTACATTCTTGTGCTCAGTATTACATTTATATAAATAAACAAGGAACAAACTCTTTAGGAGGTGATTTTTAAATGGTTCCGTTCTCCTCCTCTAAGAAAATGATCATATTTTTCCTTGATAGTTGTGCTATATAGAATGGAGATATTTCATATGTGCCATGCAAAACTATTAAAATTAATACAAAATGCCTAAGATGTTTAAGTGCCTGGGAATTTTGTTCCACATTGTGTTTCAAAATACTTCCAGGAAACAGCCAGACCCACCTTCAAATGTTTTTGGTTTATCTAAAGTGCATGGTAAGCTCATAAGGTAGGTTTTCGGCACAGGAAGTTGGTTAAGCTTGCTTTTTTGTTACAGTGATGTGGAGGTGTTCTCCAGTAGGCATTTACAATAGCTCAGAGTCCTTGCTTCTCCTGAAGAGAATCTGTACTAATGGGGGTGAAGGTTCTTAGGCTTTCTGAATATTTGTTTGTGTATGCTCTGAAAAATGTATTAAAATAAACCTGAACAAAATATTTGAAAGACCATAAATATTGCCAGTGTGATCGTTTTACAGCATGATTGTCTGTTTTTTTAAGTTTTATTTATTTTGTTTGTTTTCAGTACTTTTAAAGGGATTATTATGAATATTCTCTGGACGGGTAATAACAGCTTGCTCTGCCTTGCTGAGGTAAGAAAACCCAGTGTTCTTCAGTCACTTTTGCTTTCATAGGTCTACTCCTGTGTCAGCTAAATAAATTGCTTCTTTACAGTGTTTGGATGGACATCCAAAAATTTTCCTTTCTTTGCCAGTGCATCTAATTTTTAAATAGTATTTGACAGAGTGTATTTTTAATCACAGGTTTCTTTATAAATATTAACTAAGCATTTGAGAATTAGAGGAAGAAAACTGGTCTCAAATAAGAGGGTGGTTGGTAGCCTTACATATCCCTGCTACTGTTATATGCCTAGATGTGACTTGTTTGAATGTGTTATCAACAACTTTTCTGTTTTATCTTTACTTCCTGAAGGAGTTCTACCAAAAAGAGAAGCCTGAAATCACAATGCTTGAAGATCTGCCAGAGACATTTGAGCAATGTGCAGAAGTGCTCAAACAGAAGCTATTGTCATACCAAAGGCAGACAGATGATTACTACAATTCCTGTCTTACAGGTAAATTTATTCAGTCAAGACTTTCAATTTCTTGTGTATGTAATTTTTCAGTTATGTGAACTGAAAATTGCAGTGATGGAGAATGATGTAGCTTTTTTAATCCACTTCACTCAGTGGAAAAAGTCCAGTTGATTTTAATGGAAATTGGGCCAATATTCTCTTTTATATGTTATCAGCTACAAAAAGCATGGCAGAAGAATTTGACTAAGTTGAAAGACCTGTACAAGGTCCTATCTTTTAGCAAGTGTATGTTTCTCAAAGCATTGGACCTAGAAAAAGGAATGGCAGGGACAGAATCTCTGTGAGAGAAAATTCCAGGTTGTTTGACTCTTGCAGTGTCATTCAACCCAGCTGAGTGGTTTGGGTTTTCTTTTCCTTGCAATGAGTAATTCTGTGTCACACACACACGCTGTCTTTTCCAAAAAGAATTTCAGGATCAGTTGAAGTTGTTTGAGAAGGAGCTCCCTTATGTCTCCCAGTTGGCGGTTGATGGTCTTTTAAAAGAACATGAGCAGAAGCTCAGCTATTCCACTGGTCAGATTCGGCACCTCTTCAAGAAACAGCTGGAAGACTGGGAGAATGAGAAGGTATGTATCATGGACATGTTGGAATGCTTCCAGTGTAAGCAATGATAAATGCATCGAATTATAAAATTTTCTTTTTATTAATCTCACTGTTTGCTTAATCACTCACTGTTGAGCTAGCCACTGATTTAGTTTCTGTGTTTGCAGTTAGTCTGTGTAGTTCTACTGGAAGCTTTGTATTTCTAGTAACTCAGTCCCTTCTCTCACTGCTTCCAGCACTGAGCTGCCTCTTTATAATCTTATACGGCTCTGCCTGTCATCTTACACTTAGATTGTAAACTCTTTAAGGGCTGTGACATTGTGGTACGGCTATACAGCTCATACTGTATGGGTGCACTCATTTGTAGGTACTATGACATACAGATAATGAAACATCATTATATACTGTCTTTCAAAAAAGAGGTATATTTTGTCCAGTAATACCAGAACTGATAACAGAATCATAATGTAGATCATGCAGAAAATGCTACAGAGTAGTATCTTGAGATTTTGTCCCTTTGAGTGTTATGTTAAATTCAGGAAAAAATACAAATACAAAGATACAAAAAATATCTTATTTACCACTTGGTAGGAGAGATTATTATTTGTTGAAAACAAAGACCAAGATGAGATCAGAGGCCCTGTTCAAGGTTTATCTCTAGACAGCCAGGGAGTAGACTAAATTTTCTTTGTCTTTCTGAATACTTTTATATAAAATGTGTGGGTTTTACTTCTTCCTTATTATGACTCAATTGCACATATTTTACTAAAGACGTTTCTTTCTTGTGTATTTACTTAAAGACTGTGCACAAGAATCAATTACATCCCTCCCTGGGACACCCAGACAACTTACTTCAGCTGGATGCTTTGTGCCAAGAGGAAATAAAAAGGCAAAAAGACCAAGCTGATGGTATTCATCTCAATACACAGAAGCTGCAGGTAATTGTAAAGCAGTTGGTTAATGTGAACGTAGATGTTGCATTTGGAAAGGAGAGTACCTCTTGGATACATTTTTCCTCCCCATCAAAAGTAAACTGGAAAATGTTTTCAGTTTTAGGCAATCCTGTTCATATATCTTTTAAATTTTAAGTTATTTATTATCAGAATTAGATCAATATATACATAACTGCATATGCACATGTACACATGCATAAATTTATTGTGGAACTAACTGATCTTTTCTATCACTCATAGAACATACTGAGGAAGAGATGACTTAGATCTTAATGGTAGAATTATTGGATGTGAGACTAAATTGGGAGCAACAGGGACATCCTCTGGTTAGTTATATTACTTGCAGCCAACAAAAGCCTGGAAGGGTTTCTTCTGTGTGCATTTCATTAGTGCAGATAATTGACATTTTTCTATGCAAGATTAAGAATGGGAATAAGCAGAATTTTACAGGAGAGGTTCAGGAATCAAAACACTTTTCCTGCTCCATCCTCTAGGGTTATTGAAGGTCAGTTCCCCAGCATTAAAATTCTTCGTTTACTTCTCTCAGGCCACTTACTCAAAATTCTACACTGTCTGCAGAGTATATATATTTTCAGTTCCAAAGTAATATCTCCTTCTCCTCTTAGCTCTGCACACACACAAAAAAACACACACACCCTGTTTTAGAATAATACCTGGCCAAAGCACTTCCACCCAAAGTACCCAAATTCAAAAATGGCCTTTCCTTTGGGCAGAAGGATGCATTTACAGATAGCTGGTTTTATCAGGTTTAGGTACTTAACCCAAATAATACAACTACTGGGCACCTATACACAGAACTCTTTAGTTTTTTGTACTTTACTTTAGGTAATCAGGTAGTGTTAAGAATACTGCAGAGAGGCACTTTTAGACCCTTTTATGTGCAACTTAGAGCCTTATGTCTGTTATCTGCAGTTGCTGCAAAATGTCAAGGTTGGATACTGGGGTAGTTCCTTTGGAGCTAAACTAAAAGGAGAGGAGATCAAATTATCGAAGGAATTCCTCTCACTTGTCTCCAATGTCCCAACAGGACTGTGCTGTGGAGTGTGCTCAGAACTTTTTTTCTGCACTAGCTGCCTTCACTGAAAAGCTGCTTCTGGAATTAGATGAAAGTATCACTATTGATGAAGTAGAAGTAGCAAGTAAGTAAAGAACAGATTGCTTGTTCAGGTCTCCCGCTTCCTTCTCAAAGATTGCAGCAGACTTTCCCTAGGAAGAGGAGACTTTTATATGCTATAGTACTTTAAATGGAAAGATTTGTATGATCAAGCATGCAAAGGTATTTCTTGAAAGTGAAGAGGACCTAGCTGCTTATAGTTACTTCAAAACAGTGGTGTTACTGCCATTGTTTTGTTGCTGCTGAGTATATCTTCTATTATCTCCCAGAAACTGAAATACCAAGACAGAAGAAATCCACTTTAATCCATCATAAACAAGCTGGACTTCCTCTAGAAATCTCTGAAGTTAAACAGTTAATTGAACGTGGGAGCAGGTAATATTTGAAGACACTGGACACTGTTCTATGTAACTTCTCTAAACTGGTATCAGGCACTGTCCTCATAGATTTTTTTTGCTGCACTTGTTGAAACTGCTGAATAGTATGCTCTTCATTAGTCATGTCATTTAACTAGTTGTGGGGCAGTTTGGGTGGGTAATGATTTTAAAGAAAGAATAGCAATGGATCCAAATAAAAGTGACTTACATATTTTATTGTAAAGCAATAAAATTTCAATATTATTGCTATGCCACTTTTCTAGCCACTATTTATCAATTCGACACTTTCAGATCTATGAATATGCTGTGTATTTTCACTCAGAAGATATGAATTCTATTTACTGTGCAGAGATTCTGAAGTTTTAAAAGGAAAGGTGGTAATACTAAATCAGGTAGTTTTTAGGGTAAACCTTTTGTGGAGATTAACAAAAAATAATTAATCTTTTGCACTTTAAGTACAAGTAATGTGAATTGGTATGATCTGCTCTCTTTTTTAAATTTCTCTCTTGTGTTTTTTGTTTGTTTTCTTGGTTGGTTTGGTTTTTTAAAGGACTTGGCCAGGAATACCCATGACTACTCTTACAGACAATTCAGACTATATTATTTGTAGAGAAACTGCATCAATTACAACAGCTAAGACTACACTGGGCCACGTAGCAGCAGTAGAAGCAAGAGATGCTGTGTATAAGGTTGGTTTGTGGGAGAGGACTGTGAGTGGGGCTGCTACTGTTGTGTGTTTGGTTTTTTAAGAAGAAAGTTATAGCTATGTATAAGTTTTTAATATACACAGTGTTTTCAGATCTTAGAGCCATATTAACCATGTGTAGAAATCCCCTCTTGTGTCAGTTTCTTTGTGATGTTGTCAAAAGCAGACAGAGTTGGTTTCTCAGGGAGCCCTCTCTTTCAGATACAAGAGGGAATTTTTTCAGCAGAGAACCACGGATGGTGTCAGAAACAGGACATTTCATGCATTTCAGCAGCATCACAACTTGAAAAGTAGCTGCTGCCACGGTGCCATTCCAATACAGCTTGCTTTCCACTCACCTTTCTTTCTATAGCCTACACCTCTAGGCTTAGGTCATGAAGGATGATTATTCCATAAAAGTTGAAGGGCGGTAAGATATTTCATACATATCTTATGTCCTGAACTGTCACAGATGATTGTTTCCACCATAAAAATGATGACTCTTTCTTCACGAGGTCTGCTAGAAGAATGAACACATTCCAGACAACTGTGAGACTCTGACTTGCACTGATGATAGTCTGTGAAAGAGCAATGTTCAGTAATTAGAAGAATATTCTTACGTTAAATCATTTGGAAGTAAATGGTCCGTGCTTATGCATCTGTTGTGGAAGTAATCATACTCCCAGTGAACTGAATTAATTTTTTAAAAATGTATGGTTTTAAAGAGGGAAGTGTAAAATACATTGTCAACAATGGCAAATGCTGTCAAAACTATAAATTCCCGTGAGTGTTTTATGTATCTAGTTACGTACCTACGCACCTGGTTACAGTACAGTTTCGAAGTGAACATAGATTATCAGCAGGGTGTGATACAGTAAAAGCATGCCACAGAAATATTTTCCTGAATGTATGTTGCATTAAAAATACAGTATTTTATATTTTGGAGCATGGACCCTTTACTAAAGGTGCCTTGATGTTTTCATGATAGTCTACAAGTTTCTGTTTAGGTGAAATATCTTTTTAGCAGCTTTGTAATAGTTCAGTTCATACTCATGACTTAGGAAGTTCTGGCAAGAGCCAGAGTGCATTCTGTGTTTGAGATGCATGCTTTCCTCTCTGTTCTCTAGAGAAGGCAGCCCTTTAATCTCAGGAGCTAATGGAAGTGAGATGAAGATATTGCATTTTTAGCAAAATTTAAATATTGCTAATAATTTAGTTTCACAAGTCTTTAAAAAAGCACAGAAGGAAGACAGTAAATAATTAATTGTTCATATAGTTCTATTGTCAAAGGCAGAAAATAAGTGGCCTGTATGCAATCTTCTGACACAGTGGATCAGGACCTGGATTCAGGCAGTGTAAAATTATATTTCATCGCTACCAATTTTGTCCTTTATTATTGTTGTTGTTCATACAGAAATACAAATGTAAACTTGAGCAGCAGCTTGCCCAGATCACGGAAGAAAGTACAGCTCAGCTGCTGAAAATTCAGCGTTGGGAAGATTGGTGGAAACGATCCATCCGGAAGATTAAGCAACTCTATACATGAGATCAGTCAAATCTTGCTGATGTCCTTCTGATCATTGTTGGTGTAAACTGACAAGTTTGTACTAACATCAGTGATGTTACAGATTTAGTCCAACAGAATTTTCTTTTTTTATTTTTTTTATTTTACGTTGCACTGAGCAAGTGCAATGTTGAAAGGAGCTGTTTTTTGCCTCTTGAAATAAAAAATCTGACGAATGTGCTATAAATGAAATGTAGACTCTGTGCAGTGCTTCCTAGTTGGGTCTCAGCCAGAGTAAAGTTAACTCGTTGTGGTGCTAGATGTAATATGAGAATCTGAAAAGCAGAAGCCCAAGCAATGGATTTGTACTGAAGTTCATGTTCAAGACTCAGGCATGATTGAATATGTCTGTGTCATGGCACAGCCTGAGTTTATAATACTCAAAGGCAGCCTGGTTTAATAATGGGGTCCAGCAAGAAAACCTTTTCTTCGGCACAGATGAAGCCCTTCCCACAGATATCCTCTCTTTCTTCACATTCTGAATAACACTGTACTCACAGCTCGCAACTTCAGTTTTAGAAATCTGAAATACAGGTTTAGAAATCTGAAATAGTTGGTCTGGAAAGAATATTTTCCATGGAATGGTCTACAAGCGAGATATTTATCTGCAATCCAGAATGCTTTCCAAGACAGGGCTGGAAAATAATGTACTGCTTTGTTCTGGGAGGTCAAGCAAGTTCGTTTAGGAGTAATATAGCTACTTTCAACCATATCGCTTTCAAAAAACTCTCTGAACAAATTTGAAGAACCTGAGTAACTATTAAAAATGCTTTAGCTGTTTTTTTGTGTTTGTTAGGAGATTCTGTCATTAACTGCAACCACATCTATTTCATTTTTGTTTGCATTCATTGTGAACCCTACAGTTGTAAATCAGATGAGGACAAATATCATAAATGTCAGTGAGATGGTTTTAGATGCAAGGAGATGTTCCGAACTCATCTGGCTCCAGTGTTCTTCTAGATTTGTAACACAGAAACTGAAGAAAAGGGAGAATGCATCAGCTGTGCTCCTAATGATGCAATATTTCAAAATATGTGTATTACTTTTCCTGAGGGATTAGATGTTTACTCTGTAAAGACACATGGAAGTACACTATGCCTGTTACAATAGCTGAAACTGCACTAAAATAACCAGAACGCCAATGTCATTTTTTATTCTGTGTTAATTTTACTATTCAATTTGAGGATAACTTTTATTCTCCTTTCTTCTATCCATTCATTATCCTCTGTCCTTCCCCACCATCCAATTTCTATGCTATCAGTCTCTGTATGCCAGGGCGGTGAGTGCATGAGGATGGTCAGGTGCAGAAGAATCCCCAGGAGACTATCTGCAAAGTGGTACTGTCAAGTTTTCATTTATGCTTTGGGGGAAAATTTTGAGAGGATGTTTATGAAATTGGAAAGTGGTATCAAGCTGGGTGGGGCTGCAAGCACCACAGGGAAAAAAGAATTAAGGCTTGATGTTTTAGAAAACAAAGAGCCTGAAAATGGAGTATAATTCCATAAAGTCAAGTACAAGGCTTTATGTGTCATAGACCTGGCTAGGAGCGGTTCTGTAGAAAACGTGTCGATTACATTTGGCCTCAGGCTGAATGTCATCACCAGTGCTGTGTTCTTGCAAAGTGTCATATAGGAATGTATGAACTGTCACAGCATTTCAGTTTTGTGGGGTAATCATGCTTTACTCAATACTGGTGAAGGATCAGCAGAAGTAGTTGGGTTTTGGCATCAGATTGCCGAAGATTGGACTGATTAGAGAGAGTTCAAACAGAATTGACAGAAATAACCATGGGTCTTGAAGTTAACAGTCTACAAAGAAAGACTGAAGGAGTTGTGGTGGTTGAGCTTACAGAATAGAGGAGGGAAGGAAACGTCTTAGCCTTCAGGTATGTAAAGGGAGTCTCCAGGTGCATGGTCACTGTCATAAAAAGGCACAGACCTAAACTGCAGCAAGCGAAATCCCAGTTGGAAGTTAGGAAGCCTCCTGATGAGAAGGGCAGGAAAGCACTGGCATAGGTTGCCTACCCATCCTGTGTCTAGCCAACTCTCAAAGAATGATTGACAAGCAACTTTTGAACTCCCCTTTACACACTTGTCCATTGTGCGTGTGCTGGAGGCATCAAGCACAAGGTCAGATACATGGCACTGAAAAATCCTGGCATCAGTCTAGCAGCTCTCATTACAGAATTAGCACAGGGGTTAGATAAAACTAGCCAAAGCATAGAGTAACTGCTAGAGGGGAAAGGCTGGTTGCAAATCCTTCTACTTTTGTGGATCTGCAGCATTTTTAGGCAAGAATCCAGAACTGCTCAGCATGAATCCATGAATGTTTTAAATGTTGGAAGGTCTTGAGAGATACATATATATTTTTAAGTTTTGGTTTTTTTTTTTTTTTAAAGTGGGATTTTGTGATGCTTCTTGGTGAAAGCTGATTAGGTTGGTTGACAGGAGAGTGAGGAAGAAGCACCAGAAGGGATTTCTGTGTGTCATAATAAAGCAAATTAAAGAACTTTTTGCTACCTGTCTTTTTATAACCAAAGAAATTACAGTGGGAAAATTGCCACTGTCTTTTCAGATCCATTGGCACTGTTGTATGCTTTATCAAGGGCCAGGACAGAAAAGATTTCTGGGATGCTTACTTCAGCCTTCCCAAAAGGAATTGCCCTGTACTGGTTCCTCCCACTAACATCAATGCAACTGACTGTCTATAAATAGGAGTTTGACAAACAGCCCCGTTTTTTTTTTTTTTTCCCAGGCTCAAGTCACATGTTAGAACGTGCTTTCCGCTAACTCGAAACTGCATTACAGTCCCTACAGCAGCAGCCTGGAAAGCTTGTTTTGCAGGAGAGCACTTTATGTGGACGCAGAAGATGCCGAGGAGGCGGAAGTGAGCTTGCACACACAAGAGATTTATCTGCAGTACCGTAGTTCTGTATTCACTAAAGGTAACAATGAATGTAGCCTATAATAATTAATGTGCTTGTAACAAGCCCCTTTGGAGGCCACATGCAAAGGCTTTGTGTGTTTGTCACAGGTCCTGTGGTTCACACTGTGGGAACCTTTACTTCCCTGTGAACAGAAAAGGGATTAATTTGAGCTTTTAACGTAAGACAGCTGACCTAGGGGAAGTTGATTTCTGTGGCTGTTGGAAAGGGAGTAGTTTCTTTGACTTGCAGAGAAATATTGTTACACAATATGAATTATTGTTGTCTAATGTTTCTTTGCTTGTATTGGAGTTCAGTTTACCTTTTTCCTACATGCGTCTTTGGAGGAAGCTGTCTCTGACAGTTACTCTTGTGTGAAAGATGGAGTTTTATTAGCTGAAGTGATAGCTGTATTAGCTCTATGTATCACCTGATATGATTGATTTCGATAAGTTTATTAAATTGCAAAGGGTATGTGCTTTAGATGAACAAATGGAATCTACAGAAACTAGAGTCAAATCAGAAAGGTTCCCTGCACACTTATAACTGTGATTAGATCTCACTGAGATGGAGCGATTTCTCAAATGGTTTACAGGAACTGCCTTAGTGACTAAGTGGCCTGGCTCTTACAGTCTGGTTCCTTCCTTTCCTTTCTGAAATCCTCCTGATTTCAGAAAGACTGAATTAAAATGAAACTGTTTGGAGAGCCTCATGCTTTTATGATTAAATAATCCATTTCTGTCATAACGAGATATTTATAGCCAATTTCCCTTGCTTTTTTGTTCTTTGCAATTTGAAAGCTGTCAGGAGTAAGAAGTTGCCCTTCCTTCCTCTACTCTAGAAGGCATGATTTCCAGGAACGTGGTGGGATCTCTTGTCTGTCTGTTTGTTGTTACTGCATTTATCTGGTAAGCATTTGCTGGCAAGCATGGTCATATTTAAAAGATCCTGTCTATATCTATACTGTGGTAAAAAGCATAGTAGCAGAAAAATATAGGCAGCGTATTTTATGGAAAGTCCCTGTTAGAGCTTTAAGAAAGAACAGTAATTGGTATAACAGGTAAAGTAACACTAGTAGAAGGAGAAGCCTCTGAAGGGAGAGAGAAAAAAAGACCAATTGTGTCTAAATTAGGCTCCTAACACTGTATCTGACTCACAAAAAAAAAGTTAAAGTACAGAATATTCCAGTTACATTTCAGTTCAGGCCTTAAAAGAGATGATTATCTGTCTCTTCAAACAGTCCAAACTCACTCCAATATAACTAGGAATAGCTATATAGCTATCAAACATTGTAGCTTTCAAACACTGAGAATGTTTGTAGCTTTGAGTATACTGACTACTGAGTATGCCTTACAGATTCTCTTGAGTAAACTCAAACATTGCTTGAAAGGAATCTGAGATCAGGCATTTCTATTAACTATTCAATTAATAATTATTAAATTATTATTAATTATACTGTATTTCTGATGTTGCCATTTGCTCTTATTTCACATTGTGAGTAACTGCATTTCACCGGTAATTAAGTGCTGTATATAAAAATGTATATAGATTGTGATCAAAACCGAAGGGAGAAAAAAAAATTGAAGTACGCACACAGAGCATTTAAAGTTCAGGAAGTGTCAGTATGACACATCAGTGTATATTACATATTTATCCATTTGGGGCATTGCCTTATGTGTCTCCATTTGTGTATGCTTTTCAAAAATGCATAGGCCTACATTTTGCACACGACTTGATGTAAATAATAATGCTTAGGCCTGATGTTACAAGCTGGACGCTTCTGGACTCGTTTTGTTCTGAGCTTCCCATTTATGCCTTATAAGCAGTATACTGCATTAAAAAATTAATACACTGGACCGTACACTAATTAGTAAAGTAGACATGGAGTTAGCTAGAGTTACTTCTCAAAATCTGTGCCAGATTCTCAAAAGATCTTGGAAAATCCTAGGAAGGTATCTTTTAACATTACCTGTCTTAAAAGGTTTCTTTGCTGTTACAGGATTACAGTTGGGAATAGAAAAGTGCACTACCTCCCATATTACCTTCCTTGCCCCAAAATCTTGTAAGTATCCCTTTTTGCATGTAATGAATAACACAGATGATTGTTACAGCAGCTGTACTTCACTGACAGTATAAGTGGTTACTAACAAGTAGTCACTTGTTCTTTATTTTATGAATCTATAATTAGTCACTCTCTTAAAATCATAATAAGGCAACCTTTTCTGCTTTAGTCTGCTTGCCCTTCAGGGCAGCTCTGTATTTGTACAGCATGAGTGAGGCCTCGTTTGTTGTGGGTCACAGAGAGACCATGACTAACAGGTTAACATTGGCTTTATTATCAGGGTGTAATCACACACATGTGCATGTACACACAGGATCTCACTGTGCTTTGAGTTGTTGATTAAGTATCCCAGCTCGCCACATGGAGAAATGTAGGTCAGAGGTGTGAAATGAACAATCACATAAGGAGTTCTGGCAGAGTTAGGAATAACCCCCTAGTCTCCTAATTGTGTTCCTCTTCTTCACTCTATGATCTGTGCTTTCCACTCACTTTATGAATGTATTTGTGTTATGGCAGCACTTGAGTTGTGGACCAGAAGCCTGCTCTGAGAAAATGAAAGGGTAGCTGCTTCTCCAGAAACCTTACAGTTTAAGGGGTCAGCTTCACTGTGTGATGCAAACTAACGTACAGTTAACTAACTTAGCATGGGTCCCAAAAGCTGTCTCAAAGCTGCATAAAAGAGAATTTACACTGTGGAGGAGCAGGGTACATGGCCTAAGTGAATTCACTGCCATATTGGACCATAGTTGTAACAAGACAAGCCATGGCTTTTCCAATGTTTTGTTGTGACCTACTGATCTTGTAAAAACAAAACAAAACAAAACAATGCAAATAAAAAAAGATAATCTCTTATAGAGGCATTTCTGATTACTTCAAACCATTAAAAAACATTGTGTCTAGTAGGATGCTTATTTCTCAGTGCTATTTAAAGTGTGATATATTTCAGTAGTTCAGCCCTCCAGGTGAGCAGGAACAGTTATGCAGGGAATGGAGCACATACATGACCAGTACTGGCAGTCCCCAACAAGCATATGCTTCCCTGGATTTTGACCCCTAAACTCTGATTTACCCACAGACTTGGAGAACTGCCAGCATCTCTCTGTCCTTGTTCTGTTGTGTGCTCTGTTTCAAAACTGTTACTTGTCTGACAGCCCCTGAATGTATGTACAGGCAATGTCTAACTCTCTGTACCAGGCAGAGCAGTGTGCACAGCAACTGGAGTGAGGACTGGGACAGCTGTCAGTACAGCAGCAGGTCCTGAACCTGAACCTGGTTCATATTTTAAGAAAAGCATTACAATCCCTTTCTATTCTCACCCCATCATGTAGCTCCATGAAACTCCAATATACAGAAGAGAAGCTAATCCAGCTTTTCCCCCAGTAAGTACTGGCTTTTTATTTCCTGACCTTTAAATTGCTGTTCCTCTCTTCCGGGCATATTCATGTATTATTCAGTGGATACTTCTTCCTTTTTTTACAGATTATTTTATCAGCAGCCAAGAGTGCTGGCTCCAAAGTAAGTTTCTTTGTTTGAACTTTGTCGTTTGTTTCTGCTGACTTTGGTTTGGGTGCTCTGTGGCCCTCAGTCTCAGAGTCCTGGTACCTTGTTCCATGAGAAAGCTAACCATACGGGTATGGCTACAGCTACCTATGCTGCTATAAGATTGAGTTTAGTCACTGTATTCTTGTTAACATACCTGCTGTAAATTCCCAATTAATACATTAGCACACACACACAGTCCGTCTACATGGTTGCTGCCAGGAGCTCCTTCTGAGGTGGGAGATACCTAATAGCTGGAAGACAGTGAGAAGTACTTCTGAAACTGTGTTGTAGCAGTAACCAGCTGTGGGAGAGCTTTGAATCCATTTCAGGGCAAAATCAAGCAGGTGTCTTGTATGACCTTCAGCAATGGTTTCAGCTAACCTGCTGGATCTTACACTGGAACAGATTGCAGGCACTCACACAGACAAGTCTCTATGAGAAGCAGTCGAACCAGTGGGTTTAAACAGACATGGAAGGTTTCAGGCAGCAGCAGCTAAGAAGTGACTTGGGCAAATGCTCCTCCTTGTCAGCTCATGTTCGTTAGCAGTCTCCTTTGGTCCAGCTCCTATGACCTGACTCTTATCTCTAGCAGTTCACCTTCAACAGCCACCATTCTTTTGCACGCTAATATACACACCCCGTTGGTACATATACATATATATATTCCCCCCCCCCCCCCCCAGCTGTTTCAACAGGCTGTACTAGGCCTGAATATTTCTCCCTTCCATGTTCAAATAAATTAATGTGCGAAATCGGCTAGTATGTACTGGACTAAATGAGGAGAGAATCTTGTAGCTTTTAGTCCTCCATGTCTTCTGAAGGGAGTTCACTAGCATGCACTGAGGGGATGCATACCATGGAAATGAGTCATTGGGAAACCCAGTGCTGTCCTTTAAAATGAAATGAAAAAAAGCCCTTCTTAAAGAAGCAAACTTGCAGATTTCCTTCTCTCTCTCTCTCCTCATCTAAAAAAGGATAATTAATCCAGAAAGAGAACAGCTCAGTTAGTACATTTTCTACAAACCAAATTCTTCTTCCTGTATAATTTCATCTTTTAATCATATGCATTACTGTAGGAGGGAGTGAAATTGTTATTCTCTTATCCACTCAGACTGAAAGTATTAGATCTGGGTTGAGAGTGTACTGCTGCCTCAGCCATCAAACTGCTCCCCACAGATCCCTTGGTTTGGTTCTTGTGCTACTATTTCCTTGGGAGCATGTCAGATGGGAGACTGCTTCAGCCTCCAAGTGTGGCCCAGTGCTGTGCATGACAAATTTCATTAGCAGAGTGCTATAGATCATGGGCTGGGGTGAATGTGAGTGGGCTAGGGTAAATTACACATTATAAATGACACCTTGTTTTAAAATCAAAAAGGTAAGAATGAAACCCTGAAAACAAAGAAGAAAGTTGAAATAGCATTGTGTAGCTGTAATAGGGCATAATCAGACTCTGCTGCATATATATTCAATATTTCCAGTATCCACACAGGAGATTAAGGATTTTCTGTAACTTTGTTACACATTTGAATGTTGGCTCACATACAGAATTTAAAATTATATCTGAATGTGTTAAAGCTATATATAAATACTGGAAAAACAAATTGTCATGCCACAAGCTGTGTTTTAATAACACAGCAGTGGGGTATATTTTTATAGTAATTTTCATATTATTACTTGTGTTTTAGTTTGTATGTAGCAATCTGCGTCAGACTGATAGCAAATATATATAGCTTCTTATTCTGTGAGTTCAGTGGTCATTAAACTCTCCTTAGCAGAAATGTCCTATGAGCTTACATGAGATTTTAGTAGATCCTGGGGTTTTTGCCAGTTTGTTAAACAGTGCTTAATTTCATCCCAGGAACTGAAATGTCCATGCTCAGTAATCTTAAGTAAGAGGGCATTGAAAAAAAACTGAAAATAATACTATCCATAATGAGTTAATGCTGATACACACACTCTTCTTCTGTCTTTTAAATGTTTCTTTCCCATTTACTGGCCTTTAAACCAAAGGAACAGTTATATTTCATTAACATTCCCTTTCTTTTCCTTCAGGCGTCAGGATGTGCTGACAGTCACACCATGGCTGGCCCCCATCATCTGGGAAGGAACCTTCAATTCTGAGATCCTAGACAGTGCCTACAGGCCACTGAACCTCACCATAGGGGTGACAGCCTTTGCCATTGGAAAGTAAGTGAACCACTCAGTGGGCACAGTTCTTGGGTTGATGTACTTCCTCTGTCAAAAGATCATTTTGGCTTTTCTTGTCCTCAGCAGAGCTGCAGTCTGTCCCAATCTGTAGTAAACTTTCATGCCCATGTATTGTGTCTATAATCATACAAGCCTACAAGATAACGGACTCGGCACCCAAGGTACTTGGAAGCCTGGTCAGTATTTTTGAAGAACTAGCATGTGCCTTGGGTATTAGAGCTGTAGATAGGTGGTTGGTTGGTCAAAGTAGGGACAATCCACTTGTTCCTTGTCCTCCACTGTACTTTACCTATTGCATGTATAGCATATGGATCCTTGCAGCAATATCTAGTCAACACCCTTCGTCCCTTGTCTTTTTCCTTTCATTAAAGTACCCTTCATAATCCACCATGCGTCCCCTTGTCTCTGCTGTGCTATTCATGTGTTGTGTCTGCACAGATATACAAGGTTTGTGGGCAGCTTCTTGGAGTCAGCAGAGAAACATTTCATGAAAGGCTATCGGGTGAACTATTATATCTTCACGGACAACCCTGAGACAATTCCCGATGTCCAGCTGCAACCTGGACGAAGGTTTGTCATTGTCCCTCTCAAGAAATACTCCAGCTGGCAAGAGATCTCCATGCGCAGGATGGAGGCCATAAACAAGCACATAGCAGAGACAAGTCATCAGGAGGTGGACTACCTCTTCTGCCTGGACATTGACATGGTGTTCTACAATGCCTGGGGGCCTGAGACCCTGGGTGATACAGTAGCAGCCATACACCCTGGCTATTTCAATGTCCCTCGAAGCCAGTTCCCTTATGAGAGGAGGAGCTCTTCAGCAGCCTACATCCCTGATGGAGAAGGGGACTTCTACTATGGAGGAGCCGTGTTTGGAGGGCTGGTTAAGAAAGTATATGAGTTCACCAAGACTTGCCACATGACCATCCTGGCAGACAAAGCCAATGGGATCATGGCAGCCTGGCAGGAAGAAAGTCATCTCAACAGGCACTTCCTCTCCCACAAACCCTCCAAAGTGCTTTCTCCAGAGTATTTATGGGATGACAGGAAGCCAAAGCCCCCTGAAATTCACCTCATACGTTTTTCCACAGTGGATAAGAACTACAAAGAGATAAGAGGTTGACCATCTGATCCCTGCAAAGGTGTCCCCCACACAGTCAAACCCACTGAATATTAGCTTCCACAGAACATGCCCCACCATGAATTTTTGTTCCCAGTGTGAACAAACTGAGAAAGGAACATGTGGATAATTTCTCTGGAGAACAGAAGTCTTAACGCATTTCAGAAGCAGCAGCCAAAGTGGAGGTGAGAATTAAAAGGTTTCTAGGTTCCTAACCTTTGTAAATACAAGCATCCTGCTTGAGGCTGCAGCACACAAAAAGGCATCCAAAAGGCCAGTTACCAAATGCAAGGCTGTCCTTAAGGCAAGGCTGCAGATGCCTTTACCTGAGTGTTTTCCTGAGGCCCAGGAGAAACTTGGCAAGATCAAAATGGTATTTGACATTCCTGTGGAGAAGACCTAGAGTTTTAGTAAAGACCTTTTCACTTAAAAATCCAGCTTTGCAGGGCAATTAATTTTCATGCATTGTGATTTAAACTCACACCCTTTTTCAGGATCAGGAGGAAACTTGCGCTCAGAGCAAGTTATCCCTGATTAGTGTGCAACAGGATTTCTTGGACCTTCTCAGCGGAGAGCTGGTGCCAGCCATTGCCTGGTCTGACAGGACAAATAGTGTGAATTCATATAGCAGTTATCCTCCATGTTCCAATCTGTGTTTTGGAGACCCAAGTTTAGACAGAACTGGCACAGCTCAGACCCAGACTGAACTTGTTTGGGTTTATTTCAATCACAGATGTGCTCTGAACCTTTTCCCTGGTTCCCATGTCTCTGTAGATCATGTAATCTTTTCCAACACAGAAAATCTGGTATTGAGAGTTTCATGGTCCTATCCATTGCTTCAGTCCTTTCCAACTTTTCTAAGCTCTGTGAAATAAATTGGCTAGAAGCTGCTGGAACTGGCAGTAAGAGCTGATGTATTTCCAGCAAATGGGGTGATTTCATTTTATAATGAAATGCTCTAGTGAAATTGTGAGTTCAGTCTAGAGCTGGAAGTAGGCTGGGGTTAACATTTTCTTTGCACGAATGTGATGAGAAGCTGAACCAGGTGTTTTGCAGCCTTTAAAGCCTGACAGCTTGCTCGGGTGCAGGGGGGGGGGGGGCTCTGCTATTGCTTGGGGTTATTCAGCACTAAGATCAATCTGTAGCAGAGAACAGCAGTGTTACTGAAAACAGGTTTCCACAGTGGTTTCCTATGAACTGTTGTTTAAGGGTATTATAAATAGTTTAAATATTACAACTGTGACTCAGTTATTTTCAATACCAGGGGATACCTTATTAGGATTTGCTCCCACCAAACCTGATTTGCTTACCATGACAGACTACCATGGCTAAATATAGATTATAGAAGAAAGGTGCTAACACTTTCAACTTCAAGTACACACTTAGGCAAATACTATAAGTAGGCTGATGTTTTGTAAACTAGTACATGACAGAGGCACAGAATAGATGCTCTCCCATGGGAATTTTCTGTGTTCCTTCTGTGGCTTTTACGGCAACAAGTAGCTGCTCTTAGCTAGGTATATCTTTTTATTAGTCTTAATTTCAGGTCCAATAGCAGCAAGAGGCTGACAAAGTGGGCTAGCGGTGAGCTTTCAGGCGGCTGCCCAATGTAGTTTTGCCAATATATTGATCTGCACTGCCCTTGCTATGTCTGCCCTGACTTTTCCAGGGCACAGTTAGTTTTAAACAAGGTTCTAGTGCTGGTTTAGTCCTGCTGTAATCATGGCCTTGGTGGACCTGACAAACTTCGTGTTTTGGTGTGGATTTGGAGAACATTCAGGAATCGCTTCACTCGAGTGTGTTATCAGGTGTGTTAGTAGTAGGGATGGAGTTAAATACCTGCCCATAAAGTGTCTGAGATCAGAGATCTGAGCCTGCAATGTTGCACAGGTCAGGGCAAACTGGGGATCGGTTACAAACATTTCAGAAACACCAGTGTTTTTGTTTAAAGCTCTGTCTTTTAAAAGTACAATTTTGCATGCAGTGTTCAACAGTACTGTAAAGAAAAGCCCCAGCAACACTCTTGTATTATAAGCAAACTAAAATATCAGTGTGCAGCACACTTAGGCTAGACCTGTTTTAACTTGAGTTGTATTTGCATTAAGCTATAGCCAGACATGCAAAAGTAATTAACTCTATCATTAAAACTAGTCTATTTATACGGACGATCTTTAGCTAAACTTCTCACCGATTGCACCGTTTCTTTTATTTTATAAGTCACTCCTGCCAAAACCATTATAGTACCTGTAACAGAATGAGCAAAAATGGAGAAACAGAATAGTGCAAAAACCCCAAAGATCTTGCACTGTATCATCTCTGTAAGTATCAAAAATTAGGCCATTTTCCTGAGTCAGAGTAAGAGTTCACAAACCCTGTCTGATATGACACTACTGCTATGAAATTTATAAGTAGATGGCCATGGCAAAGGATGATGTTGTCACCAAGACCTATGGTTTGAGATTGAAGTTCCCTGATGAGATCATCTGTGCTATCAGCTTCCAGAGCTGGTGCTGTCACAGCATCGTCCTTTATCTTTACTTGCAGCCTCATCCTGGCTCTGCTGTAGTTATGTCTGGCTAAACTTTCATGGACGTTGGCAGGGAGGAGGCTTGGGAAACAAGCTCCAGTTATTTGACTGCATCCATGAAAATTGGCCACATCTACCTTGGAAATTTCTTCTCTCTTTCCCAGACTTGCTATCTGCAACTGGGAAGTGTTAGGCTGTTATATCTCTTGAAAATGAGATCTTGGCTAGCTCTTATTTTCTTTATGTGTTCCTTTTATTGGAACAGAAAATTTATGTTATAACTCTGCTGGAGCTCAGTACGTCTGTGAGGCCCTGTTTCCCATAGGAATGAAGACGAGAGAAGATTTTCATTCTTGTTTTCTTGTTGTCACTTCTGTTGTATCTTCTATATTTTGTTTGAACGCAATAGGTTCTATCTACAACCATGATTTTATTGTCCGAGTCCAGTGCCACTTGCTTGCACACAGTTTTACAGTACTCAGTAAAACTGTGGGAGAAATGGGAATTATGCCTTACCAGTGAGACTAAAAACATTCTTGAAAAGAATAGCAAGGAAACAGAAGTGAACAAAAAGTCTAGCTGCTGGGAGGGAGGAGGTTTCAGTTCCGTCATGCAGGGTATTTAAAATGACCTTCCCAAGGTCAGCTACAACAGCAGTTTCATTTGTTGGGAATTAAAGCTAGAACTAACCGTGACTTTGCCAGGAGGGTTGCCTATTAAAAAAGGAGCTTTTTGCTTCTTTACTCGCAGCCTGTCATATCCTTACATGTAGCAGATAGATAGGATGTTTCATACCATTTAGGAAGTGGCAGCAGGCAGTCTGAATTAGTAGATTTAGTATGAAGGTTTTGACAGCCTATGTGCAACATACACGCTCCAGCTAGTAGGGTGAAGTTTGAGACAGATGAACCAATCTATATTTCACTAACAACAAAGAGTGTGGCTCTACTCCCTTGTCCCTTGCTTATAATCTTGCCCATTTTGCTACCTTTTGTCTGCTCCTCAGATTTTTTTTCTCATCCCAGCAGAACAGGCTGTGATTAAGACAGCTGCTGATCCCATGTCCCTGGCTCCATCGCCTGCCTCCTCCCACACCCGTGGTGCAACGGCACAGCTTCCCCACAGCGCTGGCCTGCCTTCGGAACATGGGTGAGCACTACACTGCAAGCCAGGGCTTTGTGCCTAGTGGGACCCCCTCCCCACAGGAGTCTTGCTAAAGGGTCGGTTTCTCAGGCAGCAACCCGTCCCGGCCCGGGACCCCCGCATGTGTGACCCCAATACGTGGGCTGTCTGCCTCTCCCATTCCGAACCCTGACACAGGGAGCCTCGGATATGGGCAGGTCGGAGAAGCTGAAACAGCTGCCCGAGACAGTACTCGCTTTCCGTTCTCATTTCTGCAGGCAGTGTGATGTATAGCACTGCAAGCCCTTAGGATAGATCTGTCTGTAAACACTCGGTGCAAATAGTCTTAAAAAAGTAAGGATGTGAATTTAAACCACGTTAGTAAAAAAGGACTAAACCTTGTACAGAATGCCTCCTTCAGCACTAATTTCACTTGGGTGCATGTTTTCCCATAGAAATAAATCCTTTATGCTTCCCTTTATCTGCAAACAGCACTTCAAACTTACAAAATTTACCGTAGACATCTGATAAAACCAGAAATATGGGCAAATTAATCAGATTTAAAAATGGTGGTTTAGTATTTGCATTTGCTCCTTTGGTTTGATTATTTCACCTTATTATTTATGTCATTTTAAAGATGACGTAGTACAGTACAGGGTCAGCTTTCCTCTATAATAACAATTTTGTTGTAGATTTGTTACTAGTGTGTGTACCCTCTCTCTCTCCTGGCTAACTCCCATTTTCAACTCATCATCTAATTTTTCTATGCCTTTTAGCATGTAATCTTTTCCGTTACCAAGGTCATGGGGGAGTTTTAATGTATTTCAGTGCAGTTTTTCTTATACGTGCATTTTAAATGTAATAAAAAAATGGTAGATTGCAGTCTTGCCATTAAGCTTAATACCAGCTTCTGGCACAGACGCCAGTCTATCAAGATTAAAAACACCACGGGAGGAAAACACATCCAGACAGTCAGCAGGTATCCCTTCAGACAGAGTGCCTAAAAACTGTTTCTCTAGCTCTGTCACTATTTCATGCACAGTAATAACCTCGGGCAAGTTTGGGGTTCTTTTTGTGTGTTCTCACCGGATTGCATGTTGAAAACAATACGGTTCTGCTTAAAACTGTTCTATGTTTTATTTTAAAAATAAGTTCTATTGAAACTGTATGTGTGGTGGCATTAGAGTCTGGCATACGACAGTGTTAATCTCCCTGCTTAGTTCTGCCAATGCATTCATCTGCAGTACGATTCCTATTTTTATCCCTACTGTTTGAAGTACAGTCAGTCATGACCACATTTCCATTAAAGACTAGGCGCTGAACCATTTTAATCTGTGACTAATAAAAAATCATAACATTTTCATTAAATCCACATACAGTCTCGGCACTATCATCGGTACTGGCAGAATAGTGATTTTCTGTTTCTTGAGCGATGCATCTGCCATTGTCAGTGATCTACACTGACTAGGCAGCCAACTTTTTCCTTCACTCCCAAGTAGTAATATGTACTCAGTATTAGCGTCCCAGATATGTTTAATCTATGTGCAAATCTATTATTCAGCTGGCAGAGGGAGAACTCCGCAATGAAATGGAGAGCCAGAAGAATAAGCAATAGGTCCAAGAAATAGGAACTAGTAACCCCTTGACGTGGACAAGGTCTGAGGGAGAGACCTCCATTCTCTTAGCTCAAGGGGCAGAGATCCATACCGTAGAAGTTTTAGCACTGCTGTTTCCTTTGTAGAGGGCAAAAACCCACACACACGTTTTTGTAAACTTAAGAAATCGTGCCCCCCCCGATGTTAAAATAACAATGTCGTTCTTTTAGTCTAACTCTACCAAAAATGAAACTATTACTCATGCAGACTCAATTCCTGCCTGCTCCAGGAATATAGAGTTTAGATTAGTTACCTGTTTACATATTTATCTATGTATTTATCACAGGGCTGCTTTGTCATTCTGTGGGAAAGGTGAGTGATGCCCTGTGAGGAAGCAGGGCTCGCTGGTGAAAGGGGGCTGCTGTCTGCAAAAGCGCCCGCTGCCAATTTGTGACAAAAATGCCAAGCTGGGCAGCGGCTGAGGTGCGGAGCTTCAGCTGCTGAGGAAGGGACCTGGCTGTAGCTCCGAAGCCTGAGAGTTCTCCTCTGCTCCGTTGTCCCAGTGGGGACAGTGGAGAGGTTTGGAGACTCAGGTAAGCTCAAACATCTGTTTTTAATACACAGGAAGAGAACAGTCAGGTAAACGGGGTTATGGGAAAGGGTAAAAAAACATCAAGCATAAGGTGACGGAGAATAAGAGGCAGTATTAAAACTGAATAGCAGATGGGAAAAAGCTAGTGGGCACTCAGAAGGCTTTCAGGGTGATATAGATTTTAGATGGCCTCCGGCCCAGAGCCGGCGTGGGGTGTGGGCAGGGCAGCTACCGCCTGTCTGCGGTCTGCCCGGGAGATGCGTTGGCACGGCAAAGATTAGTACTCAAAAAGTAGGAAATGCCAGATGTAAGTTACAAGAGTAACCTTGATTTTGCTCTCGCATACGCCTTTCATCATAGCAACAAGATTGAATACCGCTTTTTTTTTCTTTTCCCACAGGGCCTAAGCTTTTCTCGGTGCACGGGCTGGATGCTGCGAGCAGCCATCCCACGCACTTAATGAGCGGCAATTAAGTATTTTATTTTTTCCTTGCGTTGAGCGAAGAGCATCAGACCTTCTGCATCACGCACGAAAGGAACCCTGGCAGAGCTCTCGCGTAACAGCCGCAATGCCATAATAAATGTTAGAGGCTCCTGTAATTACTTTTTTTCTAATCTTTAGGAGAGCAGGGCCTGCATAACCATTATCCCTGTTACCGAGTCGGAGGCGCCCAGGGCTCGGCGGCGTGGTGGAGAAGGCCGGGCAGAGAGGGGACAGGGACCTCCCTGGGCTCCGGGAGCACCTGCGTGGCCGAGGCACAGCGGCGGCCCCGGCAGGATCAGCACGCTTCGCCGCCGGCCCGCAAAGCCGAGCAGGTTTGCGGGTACAAGGCAGGGGCCGCCGGGAAGCGGCGCGGCCCGGCCCGCGGGGCTCCCACCCGCGGAGCTCCCACCCGCCGTTCCCATGGCAGCGCCAACGCCCGCCCCTCCCCGCCGCCGGGGCGGGGGC
>JAVJGG010000029.1:1080008-1099961 GCA_035590195.1 Aviceda cuculoides
TTTTAGACTAAACACTACTGAGCAACAACTGAAAACATCAGGGTGTTATCAACATTCTTCGCATACTGAACTCAAACGTAGCCCTGTACCAGCTACTAGGAAGACAATTAAATCTATCCCAGCTGAAACCAGGACATAGCGAGATGCTAATCAGCCTCCTCTTGCTGGACCACGAATCTCCGTCTCAAGGGTGCAGACACATGCAGGCGTGGGGAGATCATCAGGGCAGATAGGCTCAAGGGTCCAGAGGAGACTAGGCTCAGATTCCTTGTAAAACATTTCTGGTTTTGTAGTCTTTATAACTAGCTGAGATATCTCTGCATGGGAATGCTATGTATATATATTTGAAGTCCTAGTATTACCCTGAGCCAGGTAGAGACAGATGACACAAACAAGAAAATTTTTCTAAGACCTTAATGGTGTAGAATGGGAAAATACTGTGTCTGAAATGTTTTCTCAATACAATGCAGCTTCAGAAATAAAACAGGAACAAAGGGCTCATAACAGGTAACTGACACTGATTGGATTTGATTTGTTTCTAGTGGGAGGATTGTTTAGTTAAATCATGTGTTGTGACAAACCTCTGTTTATAAATAGCCTGGTATTTTGAATAATGATCTTTGCTTTCAAAATTTGTATGATAAAATATGCAAATTGTTAATTGAATAAATCTAAATACTGTCTTAAAAAAGAAGGATTGTGTGTGGCTAATGCCAGGTCAGTAACTCAATACCCAATAAAAAAAATCCATATGTTCACCTAAAATAGACAATTTAGAGGAAGAAACAGGAATTTCTGTTCTAGTACACATAACAGAAGATAACATAAAATGAAGAGGAATTTGCCAAGCTCATGACAAAGCTTTTAATCATTATGTACCTTCACGAGAAATAAAAGGAAATCTGGTTTAATTAAAAAAAAGGATTTTTTGAAATACCTTTTGTCCTCAGATTCTACATAAGGAACTTTAATTAATCTTTCTCTGTCAGCAATAGCAATTTATTCTTTTTGAACCTTGATATTTTTCCTTCTTATTTTCTCTCTCCTACAAAGATGTGAGAGCTAGAACCCAAATTAAGTGCTTTCACTCCGACAATAGAGATGCACTTTTGAGGGGATCATTCATTTGGTGAAATCAGTTATGCTCAGTCTCAGAATACTGAGGTGCTTAAAAGAACCCATCAGACTCAATCTTCTTTGAGATTATTTTTATATAGTCTGTGCTTTGGGCTTCTTGTGGCTTTTTTTCCCTATTCCTGTTCAGTTTTACTTTACCTTTCTGTAGAAAAAACCCCCAACCTTAAAATGGTAAGCTGAGATAGCTTTCTGTTAGGAATTTTCTAACACTTTTGTTATATGGCATGTTATTTGACTTTTAAAGTAACAATTTTATCTTCATAATAAAACTAAATAAATTTTTATTTTATAGAGTCTTTTTCTTGAGAACCAAAAAAATTGCGGAGAGAGATGAGTACATTATCAGAGTCTGTCAGTAATGATCCAGTTTATTAGTCTTATACACTTTCTGAATTCTTTGAGTTTCAAGGGCTTAGTACTTTGAAGTCAATGTTTCTTCTTATATTGAATGACAGCAAAGTAGAGGACCTCAGCATTTCTGCAACATTTTTTCTTGTGGCTTCTGAGCCTATCTGGGTACAACTTTCCTTAGCTTTAGCTCCAAATCTTTATGAAATCTGGCAAGATAGATTGCTTGCATATTCATCAACAGCTGCTGTGTTATGAAATCTGTATTTAACCTGTTGTTCATTATACTTAGGAAAAATAGGGACTGTCTGAACTGTAAACTCAATAACATGAATGTTGTATTTGAAAACAGAAAGACAATTGAGCACAGATGTTAAGTTAAATTTTATAGCTTCTTTCATCTGCTTTATGATATTGGTTGTCATCTCTAAGAATAGTATAACATGATGTTAGGCATTCTTTCAGACTAATACATGAAGAATTTGGAGAGTCTTTAACAATGTGATAAAGTAAAATTAGTTCTAAAAAAAGATAAAATATCTAGGATATCCTATGCAATTCCCTGTGATCCACTGAGCACTTAAATTTTCTGTTGCTTTACTCTTGAATGCATTTTTGGAAAAGTAGTGAGAAAAAAAATAACCTCATATGAAAGGCAAACTGTCTTTTATTCCCTATATTCTTTTATAGTTATTTCAGCAAAATATTTGTTATGTTTATTACTTTCTAAGAACAAAGCCTACTGCCTAGTTGCTAGGATTAATCATATGTATGATAATCCTTTATTTCCCAAAGGCACGTAATTCTAGGCTCTGAACCTGCACTATTATAGCTCAAAGAAGCTTTGACATTGCTCTCGTGACAACAGGATGAAGCCCTGTACATACAAGCTAAAATAATGAGACCTTCTCACAGCTACTTTCTACTATCCAAAAATGGATTACATCGTTTTTATAAGAACATTTCTCATATAGAAGGCATTTTATTAGCTCCTGTAAACCAGTGGATTTCTCATAGTCTTCAATAGAGACATACAGGTGTATATTCATATTAGTTGAAGGTCTTTTCCCAAAAATGCTCTTTTGCGTCAAAATATGGACTCTTCTTCTGAAAAGCATGTGGGAGAGCTGAGAAATGTCACAGGTCCAACTCAAGCCTCAAATCAAAATCAAACCAAGACCTGCCCCCATTAACCCAGCTGTGAATGGGACCGGAGGAGTTCTTGGGGCTTGGGAGCATCCATATGCAAATTGTGATGCTGGACACTCCTTGCACATCTTTGTCTACAGAAATGTGCCTCTTCAGTGATTCCAGTCTGGCAGGCCAAGGAAGCCTTAATGAACCTTTTGGTTTTATCATGGTTCTGACTGTTCAATATTGTCCTCTGTTTTGAGATTCTTAAAATAGCTATCTTAAAATGGGTAAATAGAAAAATTCCTGCAAGCAAAAAGTATAGCTTTTAAAAATAGATAAACTTATTTTTAAATGTGAGCTGAACTTTGCATAAAAATGTCCATTGTTAGACTTGTATACCTACTCTAGGGCTTTGGGGTTTTTTAAACTGCTTAGCACATAAAAACACTTGTAATGTACACTAATGCTTTAAAAGTAAATAGATAAGTGTAATTAAATTTATACTTTATCTGGGCTGTCTTTTCAGTGCTCTGATTAATAGAAAAATTTGACCTGTTATATACTCTCTGCTTTAGGCTGTCTTTACTCTCTATACTGCCTTTAGGGTGTCATTACTATAAAGTGTTACAGTGCCTGTTTATTAAAGGTGATTTTTTTTCAAGTGAGAAAGCAGAACTAAATATTCTGAAGTAGCTTACTCCTTGTGTCTAACTGGGAATATCTTTCTTTGATGCAGGCAGATTTAGTGTGAAACAGCTGTGTCCATATTGAAAGTGACTAGAGATGTTTTACCATCTCATCTGTACTGGTATGGTTAAATCTGTAGGATCTAGCAATATGCTATAAAATGCATAAAGACATTCTCTTGTCTGTGGCAGATATAGACAAGATCTGTGTCTACGAAACCCAAGATTCCTATCTGGGATTTTCTACTCACATATGAAATCCTTGGACATTTCACATATTTAAAATATCAGGAAATATAAAACAACTCCTCATTAAATTATCCAACCTATGTATGATGCATTAGCATGGTCTTCACTGATTATTTTACTGAATTCTTTTTCAACTAAAATTGGAGCAGTAAAAATCATGATACAGTGAGATGAACCCATTTTTCGTCCCTTTGGTGCTCTCACTGATGACTTTGGCAAGTTGGAAGGGGGGAGTTAGTGAAAACTGATACATAAATTCTTAGATGTACTTCAGTTCATGGGAAATTTAGAGAAGACTGTCCAGTGCTAACAGCTGTGGAAAAGGCTCATAAAAAAACTTTATGCTACTTTTACCTATTTAGTAACATTGAAGGCTGATGTGACTCTTCTTAAAAAGATAATGCAGTGATATTAGAAACTTTTGTTTCAAAAGCAATAACAATTATAATAATTATAATAATAAAATATTTAGTAAAATACTAATGACATTATAAAAAACCCAGGATGTTCAGGAATGAGTGCTATGACCAGTGACTTTGTGCTCTGCTTTCCTCACTTTCTCATTATCCCTGAGATTCAGCTGTAGACTGGAAGCCTGAAGGCAAGAACACTTTGGAAATGACACTGTAAGAAGAATGCTAACTTGTCAGTGCACTCCCACTCACCAGCTGCATAATTCATTGCAAGGAATGGTTAAAGCATTAATAGATTACTGGTGATGCGGCAACAGAGATCCCTGCCAGGACAGTGCAGAATGCAGAGCTGTGTGCATTGCTAGATGTTCCTGCCAAAGCCACAGGGAATGCTACAACTGTCACTGGGATAACCCTTTGCTGGTTTCAGTGGTGCACATCTGCTTTAAGGTCTTCAGCCTCTGCAACGTCTGTCTGTAACCGCTGCTATAAAAGCCTTGAGCTGTCCCAAAGGATTTAGCTGCCTGATAACCAAGTGTCCAGGATCCTGTTATGGAATGGCACCTTCACCCAAACTGCTGAGAAAGAGCACCCAAAAATAGCTGTGAGGAAGTCTGTATAGACAAAAGGAAGGTAAAAATTAGGATTTTAGGGTGGCATCATTATCAACTCAAGGATTCAAAAAAGAAAGCATTGACATATCAAAAGGTATGAAATCCTAAAGAGAAAAAAAGAGGAATCAACAGGTTGTCAGGTCAAGCCATCAGTACCGTCTACTACAATGCAGCTGGTGTAGATGGTAACTCAGCAATGCTGAGGATTTGTTCCTGGGGCTATGCTGGCTACTTATTTCCCTCCTGCCTGCCTAGCAAAGACTCCAGTGCCTTTTCAGGGATGATGACCACACTGAGGCTTAGCCCAATGGCTTGGTGAATCCTAGCTGTCTTTTGTGTGAGCTAACCAATAGAGAATTGTTTCCTACTTTTAAGTTGCATATATGCTGGCTAAACTTGTGCCTGGTAAAGATGCCGTAAGAAGTTCGCCCCAAAAAGGGTCTGTAATGCTTTCAACAGTCTCCTTCGTCAAATTTAACCTCTTCCTCAGCACGGCAACCTAAGCCAGGGCAATGATAATGCCAATTATCCCTGCACTTTCGAACTGGTCTGTGGGCTGTCCCTGGGGCTTAGTGAATGCAGTGCCTGGAGTGAGCAGAGGGAAGTCTGAGCAGAAAGCCTAGCGAGGAATGTGTCTGCACTGGGGTCAAAGGTAGCAGGATATCTCCAGGATCATGGACACCACAGTGGGCTAGCAACCTCCAAATCTGTCTGCTTTTTCAGGTAGGGTCCCTAGCCTTTGCTTAGTTCCATGTATCTCTAATCTTACTCGAGTTTGAAACAAGCCTAGGCATTTTTAAATGAGGCAGAGCTATGAGGTAATAGGGATGTTCACAAACCCTACGTGAACAAATGGCCTGCTGTAAGCAAAGAGTAATTTATTTAGAGTGAAAGCCTTTAAAAAGAAAGGATTCAATAAATTGTCTGTAATTATGTCTAGGTTGTATAGCACGTCTGTCTTCCATATGGTGATCCCGCATATTCTCGGTGTCCTAAAGCGCTTGCACTGCAGATGTCAGTCTTATACTCACCTGCCATTTCTGTCTCGCCTGGTTACAAGGAAAAGGTCTGTCAGCTGTGCAAGACAGCTTTATGACTTTCTCTCGCCTCCAGGAGCGCTAGTCACTTCTGAGCTGGTTACCACACCAGCACTGTTCTCTGCAGCGGCAAAACATCTGTGTCACAGCTTGGAAGTAGGTTGTTCTGATGCAAGCGTTCCTTCCCTTCCTGTTTGTTTTGATGGCATTTATGCTATTGCCAAGGTGAAAGGAGTTACCTTAACTTACTTTTTTTCTAGGTATCACCTATTTAGCTAGTCCATACTTTTGCAGGAAAGACTAGTAACTTCTTACGTATTAATGTCACTCCCCTGACTAGATTGCATTCACTACTCGTAAAAACATTGGATAACAATGTTATTAGATTATGAAACAGCAGCTTATTGTTCACCACCAACACATCCAGAGAAAAGACTTTACCTGAGTGTATTGAGACAAATTCCTTCCTGTGAAATATCACTGGCTGTGCTTCATAATCCTAAACTGCCTGACATTTGCAAATCAAAAGGGGCAAGGAGGTCAAAGCACACTCTGCAAAACATGCCAGATGCCTGCTCCATTTTCTGCAGGAGTCACAATTCATCTGCCTGGTGGGTTGCAGGAAAAGCAAAGGACACAGTCTTATCACCTTGTTAGAAACTCTCCTTTGGCTGAAACTCAGGAGCAAGCCTTTTGTGTTGCTCTGTCCTGTCAAATAAATATGAAAAAGCAAATATAAGGATAGCTGCTGTAGTAAAACGTTTTTAGTTAGGACATCACAGCAGTATACATGGAGAGCTGTTAAATTTTGTTTTCATGTGTCAAAATAGATTAAATCTAATGACATTATGGCTGGAACACATTTAGGATCTTTTGAGGTAAGGGAAAAAAGTGGGGAGTGAGAATGACTCTGAGTCACAGATGAGTCCTGATCTCAGAGGATGTGCACAAGCAATACTTGCATTGATCCCAGTGGAGATCATTGCTTGCATAACAACTTCCAGATCAGGCCCATTTTGAGTGCTGAGTCAGTCCAAGCCTCTAAAATTTAGTTATTTTATCAAGCATTTAGTTTGGAAAGCGTGGAAAGATATTTTTATTACTTGTAAACTTTGTGGTTCTGATGGTTTCCCCCTTCCAGCCTGATGCTTAAAGAGTGATAACTTAAAAAAAGTAAAAAATGTATATAGGAAATTAAGGTAGAAGATGATTATTCACTTAATTCCATTTCTCAGTGTTTACAGAGAATCAGAAGTCTCCTGGCATTACAGGGGTGCTGATATTCCAAATAGTGTTTCATGACAAGAGTCATTGCTAGGATTATCTAAGCTTCTTTGCATTGGTAAATATTTTTTTTAGCTTAAAATCTAAAAGAACATGTATTAGTCTGAGAAAAGAAAATGATGTGCGCAAAAGTGCATATCCTAGTATATACCCCTTCCTTACAAAATCCTAACTCAGATCAACAAATTCCTGGTTTCTTACAGGTTTGTGTATTGCCTGTAGCATTCTGGCTTGGTAGAGACCTGCATTGTTTCTCTATGTATATGCTGTCCTTGATCCTTTACCCAGAAATCATCATGAGCTTCAGAGTTCAAAGCTGGCAGAGGTTTATGTCTGTGGATCCTTGTGTCTGCTGTGGCTTGTATTGCACAGAGGACTCCACCTGAAAAACTGCTATTAAAAAGAGGTATGTTTAACATTAATATATTTGTGATATACATGTATAAAATAAATTATGTTGCTATTTTCTTTAGAGGTTGAATAAATGCTGCGGATTGGAATGAGTTTCACAGTGTAGAGGTTTTTGTAATACTCTTCTGTAATTCTTATTAATGCACATGATCAATCAGTAAAATGCAGTTGGTTCTGTCACATCCTTTAAAAAGGAGAGGAATGTGTATTCTGCAGGCTTTCTTCATGAATATTTAAAAACAGATTAGATCATTAGGATTTGTAATTTACAAGCCATTGATCTGAATCAGATTTGCAACTTCGGTACAGTTTTAAATTTATAATGGCCTGAAACAGAACGTTTTGTCCTTGTTGTAGTCTAACCCCAGCTGGCAACTAAGCACCACGCAGCTGCTGGCTTACTCCCCCCCCACGGCAGGATAGAAGAGAGAATCTGAAGAGTAAAAGTGAGAAAACTTGTGGGTTGAGATAAAGATAGTTTAATAGGTGAAGCAAAAGCCACGCACACAAGCAAAGCAAAAGAAGGAATTGATTCACACCTTCTCATTGGAAGGCAGGTGTTCAGCCATCTCCAGGAAAGCAGGACTTCGTCACGCATAACGGTTACTTGGGAAGACAAACGCCATCACTCCAAACATCCCCCTTCATTCTTCTTCCCCAGATTTGTAGGCTGACCATGATGTCATATGGTCTGGAATATCCCTTTGGTCAGTTGGGTTTAGCTGTCCCAGCTGTGTCCCCTCCCAACTTCTTGTGCATGCTGAGCCTACTCACTGGTTGGATCCTGCTTCATTCCATGCCAATAATTTCAATCACTGGCAAATTACTCTATTGTTTGCTTCTGATTTGCCTAATTTTTCGAAATGGTTACAAACTGCTTCCGTGGAGAACACATAAGAACTGTTAACCTACTAGAGCATAGAGATACACAGGAACATAATGTTTGCAGAGCAGCGATTTTATTTTTTTGAAAATCTGATCTTTAAGACTGAAGTATGCTTGTAGTCATGTTATGTTTGCCACTGTGAAAGCACGAGAGGTCTCGCAATTTACTAAAAATCACCTGTCTCCAGAATTGCTTACAAGTCAGCAAGGCTACACACTTTTACCTATAAATCTGACCTAGGTTCATACATCCTTGCATACATTTGCACCCATTTTTTTGTCCGGACAGGTATAACTTTGACTGAGTACCACTTGGATTAGCCTGTTGCTCAAAGGCTAAAGTCTTCTGCCACCCATTTTGCATGGGTACAACTCTTATGTGGACACTGCATTATTTATGTTAAAAGTGTTCACTGGAAGTCAGAAGAAATAAGTGAAAAGTGAGTTTAAACAATGGAAATATACCCAACACATGTTCTTGACAAGCCAGTAAGCATATTTTCTGGAGGCATGAACAGATACATTTTTGGTAGAAAGAGACCTCCACTGAATTGTTACGCAACATTTGAATGAATTCCAAAGAAAAATTATAATGAATTTTACAAAGAAGCAGTGCGTAGTCATGCAGATAAAAACTTTATTTCAGAAGAAAAATTTAAAAAATGGTGTTTTACCACATAAGCAAAGTGCTTAGGAAGACAGAGGAATTTTCTCTGAGCTTCTTTTGGAGAACTCTGCAGTGATGATACATTTTCCCATTTGTAGACCGTAAAATTGACACTAGCCTGAAGCACCCTTCTGGTGCCAGACGTGCTACTTCATATTACTTACTTGGCAACTCTAGGAGATACCTTCCTTTTTGGGAGAGATGTTTTTGTTTCCCCTGGCATGGGAAGGACATCTTCCCTTAGCAGCTTTGCTGCTGCTCTGGAGAATGCAATCGCAGATGGGGTTATGGGCAAATAGAGTCCTCCCCATGGCAATTGTTTTCCTCAAGCATCCAGGCCCTTCTAAAAGGTTATGTGAGCTAAAACTACGTGTTCCTATATGAAGTTCAGCAGATTTTGCTGAATTGCTTATTTTGGTACTACCTAAAGATTCATTTCTCTTTCCCTCCATTGGCACAGACACCATGGGAAAAAACTTTAGATAAATGCCTTCACCACCTCAACGTGCTGGGAGCGAATGAATTTCCCTGAGTGTCATTTGAAAGGCAAATCTGGCCTTGTGAAGCCATGCCTGGGTTATGATGAATCCTTAAATATATTAAGGGCTTTAATATAAAATTTTTTCTAATCCTTTAAGTCTAATGCTTCTTTCGTAATTTTAGTGGTGTCCTGAGCATTTGACATGCATTTTCTTCATAACTGTTAAAAAGCTGATGAAGAGGATAACTGGAGAAAAGAGAGCATGTGTTCAGATCTTCCCATCTCCCCAAAGCTGAGAACTGTTGATGGGGAGGAAAAAACACTTGAAAGAAGCGGAAATACCAACAGCTACATTGGAAAGAACACCAGATAATTGTATTGCCAGCAAACAAGTAAACATGCTAGAAGTAGTTCAGGAGCAAACTGTCTTGCTATTTGGATTTTTCTAGGAAGTTTAGCTGGTTCTGTGGCAAGATATTAATGTACCGTGTTATAATACCTTTTCAGAAGAAAAAGGCTGATAGGACTTGCAAACCCACATTTTTGTTATTCCTTATGACTTCTCAGTGCCATTCTATCTTATGAAAAATCATTATTTATTATTTACTTTGTCTTGCAAAACAGGTATGTACCTCCCAAATCAAACTGCTTTCCTAAGAGTCAAAAAGAGCATTAGCAACTCATACTGAAGCCAAGTGCATTTTACTCATCAGCTGACACAAAACAGTATATTCTCTGACAATAATGCAGTCACAGTGTGCTCTTAACGGGTTGGCTTTGTCATACAGCACCAATGTGTTTTTTCTGTAATTACTAATAAGTCTGCTGTTACAGAACTGGCATCTTTCTGCCCTGTTCTAGCTCCTTGACTGTAATACTTTTTATTTCACAAATAATCAAAGCATAGCAAGTGACAACAAAATTAATACTGGTTTACTGAAACTCAGCCAAAAAAGTTCATGCTACACAATCTGAGTCTTCTAAATCTTCCAACAGTCACCTTGCAACTACTCACAGACAGATAAATCTTCCTTGGTGCTTCCTTCTGTGTGTGAATATGAATTCATATGAATTCATAGAATTCATATTCATAGAAGCAAATGCCCTCGTGGGTTACACTTGCCATCGCAACTCAATCTTCTGGTGCTGCTTTTTAGAAGTTCTGCAGTTCTGAAGATGCAAGCAATGTGCATCCTTGAATTGTCAAGGAAGGGCATTTGTAAGAGCGGTACTGCTGTAGTTTTGTAAGAAATACGGTGTTCCTGCCCCGCCTACCTATAGGAAAAGTCCATCCAGGCCCTCCTTCCTGGATGAAGCAGCAATAAAGTCGAAATGTCTGAGCACAGCTACTGTAGTCTACATTCACACAGGCAGGCTAAGGTACTTCCAACATACTCAGAGGATTTGAGGTATGGCTGAGCTTGGAGTCCCCTCTAAAACTTTGTAGACAGCAGAGTTCAATATTAGATTCATTTCTGCTAGTAACTGAAAGGACTGGAGTCATTCTCTGCCCCTAATAACAAGTGGCATGGAACAACATCCATCTGCAGCAATAAACCTTCCTCTTCTCTCCCCTAGAATAGTGTGATCTCATCCATATCATTTATTTGGAACAGGCTCTGGATATAACCATATCCTGCAATGACAGTTTCAAATGTTTAACAGTCAAAGATGAGGAAGCCTGGTTCATTTTGTCTGCGGTGCCAGCCCTGGGAGTCCATGAGGATCCCAGTAGAACAGCAGGGCTGTGGGCTGGAAGGGTTGCATAGATGATTTTGATACACCTTTGCAGGACAAACAGAGTCGTGGCATGGATTTTGATATCAGAATTGTTAAACGCCTTGCTTGTGATTCTTCTTCAAGAGCTTGTGAAACTAGAGGGTGACACAGGAGCTTGGTTAGTAAAGAAAGATGAAGATACAAGATAAAAATTATTTTGTGATCTTTAATGCATTTCATGTGAACACAGGATCTAAATGGACAAATGAAGATTGATTTTGCTCTTCTCAGGCTATCATGGGTAAGATGTTTGATACAGAATTGCAATAAAAATACCAAATCCTCATTCACAACAAGATAAAACACAGAATAACAAACTAGAACTTTGTAAGAGGCCCAGAAGGCCGATGTACCACAGAAAGGTAGGAGAGTGTCTATCACTGCCAGCGTCATAGGTCACTGCAACTGAACGAGATTTACTTATGTGGTGGAATTCCCAGGTAGCGAGAGAAAATGGATATTGCCTTGTGCTACCAGGGAAGATAAGAAAATGCCAGCTGTTCCTGTTATTCTGATATTGCTGCTCCCAAATTTGGCAATCAGCTTAGTCCTGGCTATGTGGACTACCTAGGCACCTGGGAGAATTTAATGTCATTGGAAACGTGGGTTGCATCTATGGCTTACTATTTTGGCTGAGGTCTTTCTCCACTACTTTTAATTAAAGAAAAATTCTAGAAATCTCCTGAAATTTACACAAAGGGTAAGAAGAAGTTTAATTAAATCACCACTGTGAATACTGACTCATATGGTGTTTATGAGGACCCCAAAAACATTGATGGAGCTCCACTAGAAAATATCATCTGCAGATCACACATTGTGTTTATTTTCCTTGCCCTGTTTTTTAGAACATTGATTTGTCTTATCTGCATGCAAATAATATAATGATGTGATGACAACTCTATAAAAGTTTTCATTGTCTCTTATTTAGCATCTGGGAAATTTCATGTGTCTCTGTCATCTATAAGCTATTACTTTTCCAGAGATGAGTTAAAGCGTGATTCCTAAAAGTGTAGACAGATTATTTATTTCTATGAAGTCTTCTGCTGCAGCTCCTATATTCCAACCAAAACCCTCTTGGCTCTCACAATTTTACTTCAAATTAACTGTAGGTCTTGAATTCCAGGTTCATTCAATTTTGTTATGATGTAGCGGCTCTCTTTAGCAATCAGCTTTCATTTACCTCAGCAGGATAAAATGAATCTCTTATTTTCAGCTAACATGTAGTGCCTCTCCTTGATCCTTTGTACATCTCTGCTTTTTTTAAAGAAAAAAAGAACTCCCTTGTATTTCTCCACTTAAAATAAAAAGTCATGGAAGTCTTGATGGAAAAGAGTTTAGGGTCACTGCTTGAAATAAACACATCAATATTTAGTTACTTTTATTAGTAAGATGGGAAAGCACAAAAGTCCTAAGTGTCTCTGTCAAATTGTGAGATGGCGATTTCTATCAGAAAGACTTGCTTGCATTTTAGCTTGTAGGTGGCTTATAAATAAAATTGTTCTCCCACTGTTTGTTCACTTTTGTTTCTTTCCATCCCTTGCAGATCGCTGTGACTGTAAATCACACTACTCAGTTTCATTACAAGCTTCCTTCAAAGGGCAGATTGCCTTCCTGCCTTCTTCCTGTGTCACTCTTTCCGCTATAGTGGCACAAACAATCCTGTATCTGGAAAGCCAGCTGAGTCTATTGTTTTTATGACTGATAAAATAACACTGGGTTTTTATTGTCACATGAATTTTCAGCCAGGTTAGCTTTTGCAAAATTCCCAATATCAAAAGTGCACAGTTAGTTTTCTGTTTTGCTGTTTATTACCTCCATATTATACAAAAACTTCAGCTGAGCTCAGCTCTGTAAATGGTGTATGTGACGATCCAAAGGTCTTAGGCACAGCTCCAAGGCTACTTCTCACCATCCTGGCTGTTAACCTCTTCCTCTCCCAAAGATGATACATTCATGCCTACAGTAAGTCTGCTTTACTCCAGGACCTTAATGAAGACAAAATTCAGGCCCACAGCTTCAGGCCTTAAGGACTTGCCATGCTTTTTACTGTAGGTGTGTTTACGCTGCACAGCACTGCACCATACAGAAACACCTACAAAAGCCTTGAATAATCTAGCTCTTTTCTTGACACTAATGGTCAGCCTTGTACTTCCCCCGGACTAATTACTCCCTCTACAAAGCAAGATTAATTGCTTCAGGCACAGTGTCAGGCTGAAGCAGTTGTAACACTTCCATGTCCTGAGGTAATTCACCAGCATGAGTCAGCACTGTCTAGACACCCCAGCCTGGACAGAGCTAGTTCTTGTACCTCCACGTGATGTAAAGACTCAGTTCGTTTAGCCAAAATATAGAGCTTTTCCGATGCAGTAAGTTGGCCACAAAATAAAGAGATGAGACTGCTATATTAGCGGTTTCTGGAAATGTGCATCCTTTCCCAGCATAGCTGTGATGACTGATGTTCCTTCGTGTCCCTTTCTCCCAGGTACAGCCACAAGGTCCCAGGATGAGAGGTCAAGTTTGGGAAAGAGCATTACGAAACCTTCCATTCTTTCTCTGCTACAGCTTAAACTAAATGCAGAGGAAATGAATGCTTGACTGTGGCTAGATTTTCCACACCAGAAAAATCATTGGGACAGCTTGTCCACAGATGGAGCTAGTTGAGGCTCTTTCTCAATATTGAGTTTGTGCTGTTGTGCCATTTAGATTTTTCATTGCTGTTGTGCTTCTGTTACAAAGGCACTAGGTCGTAAGGAGACCTCTGGGAGAACTTCTGCTTTCAACAAGGCTATGGACACTCTGTTATGCTCTAGGAACAGAAAAGAAGAAAATCATTCACGTTTTCCTCATAACCTGTTCATAAAGTGATTTAAGCCAAAATGGAGAACAGCAGCCCCCCAAAATGTTGGTGCTAATGAATATGTATTGCAGTCAGATGAAGATTTGTCAGCAGAGTGCATATGACATCTTTTGCAGAGGGTGCTGCCAAACTCTGGTGAGAGTATCTAAAAAAAGCACTAGTTTCATCAAGGGGTACACTGGGCCAAATCAGTATCTTGTCTCTTATATAATTCACAAAGTCATGAAATCAAATCTGTCTCAGCTAAATGTATTAGGAAAATTTTAGGAGTTTTTTTGAGTCTGTCATTGTTCCTCCAAACCTGACATGACAGGAAAAGCTGTTAACTGTTAGACAAAATGTACATCTTTTATCTAGTTTCTCACCAGTTCTTCATTATCCAAGGACACCTAAAAGTAAGGCATTTTGCATATAGAACGTTATGCATATGGAGGAGCCCTTCAGTGTCACTTCACTTCTTCTGATACATGGCTAAAAAGGACAGCTACCTCTATTCTGCTTCTCTTTCATCAGCACCATGGCCATGACCTGCAGTCATGACCACAGAAATCTGAGATGCTACAGAGGGAAGGAGGTGTTCCAACATGCATTTCTAAGTGGTTAGTTTAAAAAATATTATTGAGGCACTGGCTTCAGGTAACCCTCACGAAGCATATACTGTGACTTTGCCCCAATTCTAGCTCAAAACTTAGGTTTCATGGAGCCCCGAGCTGTAAGACAAGGCTCAGGGATGGCTGTGCCTTCAAAAGCATGTGTATTGCTGTGTTGTCAAAGTCAGCAGACTCCCCTAGGAAGTTCTGAAAGGAGACTAGAATTTCTGGTCTAGATAGATTTAGGGCTTGGGAGGTTAGAGGCTTATATTTTCCTTCTGTGGGGCAGAAAAGGCTACCTCAGGTGTTCTACGAATAAGGAATAATATAGTAAGTTGAGCTCAAGAAGGGCAAGAAAATAGCTAAGAGCTTTCCTTCCTTCCTCTATTTCTCTCTTCATCACTTCCTTCTGTCCTCTTAACCTCCCACCCTCCCTTCCCTGTATACAGGTAATATCACCATGACATGCCCAAACGAAATGTAGTGGGTTACTTTTGTAATGAAGGTAAAAGAATATAAAATGAAATTGTTTCACCTTCAGCATGCATGCAATCTGCCACGCTGCATTTTATTTACTCACTGTTTACATCAGTTGGCTTCTGTGCTTTTAAGTATGTATAAATAATAACTTATCAGTAAAAAGAATTCAACAAAGTGTTGTTTGAGAGTGTTTGCTATGACTTGCTATGCACTCTGATGTTTATAAGCTTTTTATGTGTCTGAAATGAGTGCTTTGTGTCACAAAACCCTCTTTGTGAATTTGTGTAACTGAGGTCTGAAGGTAAAGGGTTTGGATGGAGAAAAAATTACCAAAACCCAGCAGACCAAAGAGAGAAAAAATTCATGCTGAGAGTTAGAGTATGAAAGCCTTCCAGGAGATCATAAGCTTTGGAGACTAGTTGTCCTGTTGGGTTCATCAGAACTGATAAACACAGCACACCACAAACTGGTCAGATATGCAGAAAGCCGCCAGCACACACCACCATGGCGCGTACAAATCCAACTACATCCAAGAAGGATTTTGTGTTCTCTATTCAGAGAAAGACTACAGGATTATATGTATGCCTGATGAAACAAGGGATCCCTTGGGAGATTTTCTGTCCCTCTTCTTCTGAGTCAACGGCTGGGTCTGGCCCCTGAGCTGCTGTTCCAGCTGGGCAGCCATGACTGAGAGTGGAAGTCTGACAGTGAACAATGTGAGGGAATAAGCACCATAGGAATAGTTTTCTGCTGTTAATAGTAACAGCAGCCTGATACTGTTATCGATAACAGCTTGGTTATTTAAAGGTGTAACCATAAGTACTGGTTGCGACATGTGTCTCCCTTGACCTGGCCCCCGTCAGGGTAAAGAGAACTTGCAACAACCTGTGCATTGGTTTGGGGAAAACTGTGTGAAATAATGGTTCAAGAATGAAAGAGAAAAGAGTAAAGAGAAAAGTCAGAGAATGGTGCATCTGCAAAAAATCTAAAAAACCTTTCTGTCACCCTGAGCTCTTGAGTAATGTCGTGACAGTCAATGTCAGGGACCTGAGCTGAAGATGTTGCTTTCCTTCCTGGGGTTCAGGGTCTCCCCAGCCAGCACAGCTCCGTCCACAGAATTGTGAATGGGAGAAGACAATTCACCAAAGGTTTCCTTATACACTGACAGTAAAAGAGTGAAAAATCTGAGCAAACAGGATGGTCATCAATAGTTCCTCCATTTTTTCTCCATGCACTTCAAACCCAGCTTCTTTCCACAGCCTCCACCAGCCTGCCCTGACATATATATTGATACATATGGTTCTGTGCAATAAGAAGCCCATGATTTGGGCCAGAAGCCCAATGTGCCATCAATCTGCTGAATTCACAGGAGAGCTTTGTTGCATTAAAGGGTCAAGAAGGTCGGCAACCCCCTTGCATTCCAGTTGTCCTCAGATGTAAGAGGGGCTGGGGGTGGCTAGGTTTAAATTCTGACTGATGTCCAATTCAATGCTGTAAATCCTGTCACATTTGATATGTTGAACTATCATGATGACAAATGCACTAATAGGATACTGCACTCTCAGCTTAGCCATGTTCAATGCACTAGAATTACCATGTTCAGCGAGTTTGGTTGCGTTAATGAACTATCACGGCTAGATTAACGAGAGGCACAGCAACAGTACACCTTCTTTTGGATTGTCAGTGATAAATAAATTGTCTGCAAAGCACATGCAAATAATAATCCAGTCGACTACAAGAAGACTAAATTGACGAAAAAAATCTATAGCTATTTCTAAGCTTCCTGAGGAAGCTCTGAGTATAACTGAGGGTTCACATCTTACCCAGAGGTGTCCCTATACGCAGGAAGAGAGGTTCAGCCTATCGACTGATCCCAGAAGGTCAGCGATGTCCTCCTGATTTGTCTATGATGGTGTCTTCCCAAACATTCCTCCTCTCTTAAGCCCTTTTATATTATCTTATTTTTAGGTGGAGCTTGGGTGACTCTAGTCATATATATCTTTATTATGATGGGTGTAAAATCTTTTAGCTTTTCTTTTACAAGTAGATGCTACAGAAAATTTAGTGTGCATGCTCAGTAGGGGGTGGTCACACCTTGAAGGCGGGTAGCTTTTGGGATGGACTTGTGTTTTGGTATTGTAATGAGATTATAATGAGCAAAGTTCACCCAGAGAACATGATTTGGCAATTCACTACTCCAGAACGGGGCACTTATGATATAAAACAAAAGTAAGACAATAGCATTGACAGAACCCCATTATTTCATATCCTTGCTTCAGTGGATTCAATGTAGGGACCTTCCATTCTTGTTCCAGTAGTTCCAGTTCCTGGCGGTGATATCACAGAGCCTGGCCACGGTTGTCCCCACTCTGTTCCACCCTCCGTGGTTGTTTCTCTTAGAGTCAACATACCAAGTTCTCCTGGTGCATCTAATGCTGCAGGTTATGTTGCTTAGGGAATTATTATGGAATAGGTTTCTTCTATATTCACTGCATTCCACCCTTGAGGTTTATCTTCCTTTAAGAGTTGGACGTATCAATAAGTAATCTCCAGCAATCATTCCACAAGCTTGCAGGCTTGCACTGTCAGTGGTGACTTCCAGGCTCGCCTTCTGCATCCTCTGGTGGCCACGCCTGGAGTTCAGCCCTTACCCTCAGCTCCAGAAGGTATGGGAATAACTCCTCAACAACACTGGAATGATCTTCCCCTTGTTTCTGGGTTAGACAGCAGCAGCTGCCCATTTCACTTCTATATTTATTACTTCTGGAATGAGCTTACTTCTCACTTTAGGCAACAGGTCTAAACTCTGGACAACCTAAGAGTATCTGCTGGGGGTAAACAGACTTCTTCCTAAATGTGATTTCTGGGTAAAGGTAGTCTTTTCAGTTTTTTTAAAAAATCTTTTATTAAAATTTACTCTCCTTTAATTTTCATATGACTGGTCACTCTCAATACACTGTGAACTTCTGTCAAGTAATCACATATTTGCATACCTACTTAACAGAGACCAGATTAATCTCTCACTTGTAAGATAGCATTTGAAAATGTGATAGTGGTTTGTGTCACACATCTTGAACTCCTCTCAGGTCCCAAGTGCTGGAACCATGACATTCAAAGGATGTTTTCCTGATGAAATGTGTTAATACCTTACCATATGTAGCCACTCTTGATTAATTGCTTTGGCATTCACTCTAAGAACATTAACCAAGATGAACCCATTTGGTGTTAATGTCAGTGTAATATATAGCTCCCTGGATAACCCCTTGGAGTTTAACATTAACTTAGAAACGCTTTTTCAAAAGAGTTTTATACTATGCTTTTATTTTTTAGAATTAACAGGCAAGCCCTTTTGGATTATATTTTTCAGTTCCGCCTAGATGCTGTGCTCGCTGGCTAACCTGCTTTTCAGGACTGAAATCTCTCTTCTCAAGGGAAAGCTTTAATGGTAGTTCTACAACATACTCTAAAATCACACATAGAGATGGGAATAATGTAGTGTCTGTTAAATGGCCTTGAGCTGCTACATACATCAACTGCTTCATATATCCAAATGCCTCTCTTCCATGCCTTTGCTGGTATTACTGTCTTCTAAATTGGATCATATATACCCAAGCAACAAACAAATTTTTATTCCTTTTTTGGTTACTATCTAGCCCATGTTTTTTACCTGTGTCAGCTCTTTTCTTTAGTTAAGTGAAACAGTGTTATGTTTTATTAAATTTATAATTTGGAATGCACTTCTGGAGATGTTTGAAAAAAATCTCTCCATGTACTCCCTTCATGCCACCATGAGAAGTTCTGGTATACACTGCTAGCATCAGATTTCTGGTGTGGTCTCTGCACGGTACATGGTCTAGCCTGTGGGGCAGTAGAAAATTGCTCTGTGTTTGTCACTGCAATACTGTGAGGCGAGACTGTACAGTTTTGGCTGTGCTATCGAGGTAGTGGAGGAACAAAATTTCTATGCCAGAATGTAAATCATATTTAGATTAGATGAATCTTTGTCGGACTCTGATAGCGACACAGCCATTCAGAGATAATTGCTTGTTTACGAAGCTGTTTTGTGACTGAGCAGTTAGCCAGATTTTAATACATTCAAGGTGTTCTATTCCCCATCAAATGTCAGGTAATGTTAGGTCAACTGCCTCATTTCATTAAAAAAAGAAGTTAATATGACAAGATTTATTTTTCAAAAACCATCTTGATTGATATTAATTGTACTACCATCCATTAAATCTCCTTAACTGGTTATTCCATTATTTAGTTGGTGATCAACACCAGAACAGATCGCCCCGTTTGTCCTTTTAAAAATGTTGTCATGTTTTCTTTCTCGCAGTTTTCTGGGACATCCACTGAGTTCCAGGACTCTTTGAAATTTGACATTACTGGCCCAGAAAGCTTGATCAGCATTTTAAAGAGAGAATTTCAAGTTAACTATGCCTAACTATTAAAAAATTCTTCAGAATATCATAGTTTTACTATGTGCTTAACATTTTAATGTGTTACTGTTGAAAAGGAATTTATTTCATCATCACGATCCGGGAAATTAAAGTCAACACCTTTTCCCCTCATAGACACAGAAGAGAAATGTTTGCTGAACAATCCTGTATTTTCTGCAGGATTATTGATTGCTATTATAATTTTCTTCTACTGATGAACCTGTACTGTCTCCCAGGGGCAATGAGCTCAGCTGCCCAAAGAACTGCAATCCGAGATATTTTTTCTTTTTCAAATATATTTGAAATATCAAGAAAAAACAACTAAGAACTGTCCCAAGTGTCCAAGATCTCCTCTAATCAGTCTTAATTATGAGAGTTAGGTAGGTCTCTGCCGCGATTGAGGGACGGAGACCCGGCTTGATGCAAGTCAGGATCTATTTTATTGATTACAACAGCCATTTT